>NW_021011547.1:686814-923134 GCF_003987935.1 Bombyx mandarina | reverse complement strand
TATTGTTGACGCAGATATGAAACAATCGTTTAGAGATCGGTTTTTTGGTCGTCTTATAAAGGTCTTAAAAAGCCATTTATCAGGCGGAAACAAAATCCGAGCGTTTAATGGTTGGGTCATGCCTATGTTAACATATTCCTTTGGCATACTAAGGTGGACGCAATCAGAGCTGGACGTACTGGACAGAAAAGTCAGGCGATTGTTAACGGCATACAGAATGCATCATCCACGTTCGTCTGTAATGAGGTTGTATATTCCTCGGAACTGTGGGGGTCGTGGTATTTTGAATGCCAAGGATCTACATAACCGAGAGATATACAACCTTAGGGAATATTTCCTTAAGATGAACGTGAATATGTATCGGGATGTCGTTGCAGTCGATAAGGGGCTAACTCCGCTATCTTTAGCTAACGGGAATTGTAAGAGGCTGAAGGTAGAGAGTATTTCAGATCGCATAACCGTATGGAGGAGCAAGGAGTTACACGGTAGGTTCTACCGGGCTCTCACAGGGCCAGATGTAGACCAATTAGCTTCCGTGGCCTGGTTACGATTCAGTAACCTCTTTGGGGAAACTGAAGGTTTTATCCTATCTATATATCTATCCTAATTATGGACGAAGTTCTCATGACGAACAACTACGGGAAATATATACTAAAGGATGGGACGGTCGACATTCGTCGGGCATGCCACCGTCCGGGAGAGTCTATTAGACATATTGTTTCTGGCTGTTCTCGGTTTGCTAACGGCGAGTACTTGCATAGACATAACCAAGTGGCTAGGATTATCCATCAACAACTTGCTCTGAAATATGGTTTTCTTGATTCTGCTGTACCTTATTACCAATACCAACCTGAACCAGTTTTTGATAATGGTCATGTTACGCTCTACTGGGACCGATCTATTATCACGGATAGATATATTGTTGCCAATAAACCTGATATTGTGATAATAGATCGATCTGCGCGTCGAGCAGTGTTGGTTGATGTCACCATTCCTCATGACGAGAACCTCGTGAAGGCAGAAAAGGACAAATTAATAAAATATTTAGACCTGGCCCACGAGACTACCGCCATGTGGCATGTTGATTCAACCATCATTGTTCCAATAGTTGTATCGGTACACGGCTTGATAGCGAAAAGTTTCGATCAACATCTTAAGAAACTTTCGTTATCCAGCTGGGTTAAGGGCCTAATACAGAAAGCAGTTATCCTTGATACTGCACGCATTGTGAGGAGGTTTCTCACTGGAGTCCTAACCACTGGTGGCTTGTGTCGTAGACACCGCCATCAGCGGCAATCTATTTTTATATAGTGTTTTTTAAAAATTGTATTTTTATTATCTTTTTTAAAAAATATGGTGGACGAGCTCACGGCCCACCTAGTGTTAAGTGGTTACCCACCTTGAGACATGAGTTGTGTCTCACTTTTAATAGTACAACGGCTGCCCCGCCCTTCAAACCGAAATGCATTACTGCTTCACAGCAGAAATAGGCAGGGCGGTGGTAGCTACCCGTGCGGACTCACAGAACGTCCTACTACCAGTAACGAGACCTTATTTACCTACCACCTTATTTACCCCCTTGTTTATTTACGTTAATTTGATTGGCTTGATATATTTTGATATACTTGAGATATTTAAGTGGTAATTTTAACAATATTTCAATAATTCTATGCACACATTTGAACTGATTTCTTTTAAGATTGATCTTTTTCTTTTATTGCTTAGATGGGTGGACGAGCTCACAGCCCATCTGGTGTTAAGTGGTTACTGGAACCCATAGACATCTACAACGTAAATGCGCCACCCACCTTGAGACATAAGTTCTAAGGTCTCAGGTATAGTTACAACGGCTGCCCCACCCTTCAAACCGAAACGCATTACTGCTTTACGGCAGAAATAAGCAGGGTGGTGGTACCTACCCGCGCGGACTCTCAAGAGGTCCTGCCACCAGTAATTACGCAAGATATAATTTTGCGGGTTTGATTTTTATTACACGATGTTATCCCTTCACCGTGGAAGTCAATCGTGAACATTTGTTGAGTATATATTTCATTTAGTGGATCGGGAGGATCCGAAAAGACGTGTTTTGGGCGACGTCGACTGTTTACAATTTGGTCCGCAGGATAGGCTATGTAGTTACCGCCGGTCACGATGAGAGGGTTCTCGTGTCGTGCCGCTTTATCGAAGCGCATTGATGCCGACTGTAGATACTTACTGATGGACTCTAGGTGCTGGTATGACTCATCTGATGGTGATTGGTTATCGTCGCCCATGGCCTCCAGTAATATCAAGGGTAGAGCCAAGACGCTGCCTACCATTAAGTACTACTGCACACAACTATGCAATATATTGGGTCATCCCAACTTAAATAATGACAGACTCTTAGAACTCAAGGTAGGATTAGCAAAATAGGGTTAGTTTACTATAAAAAATACGATTAGCTTTCTATACATAGTGAATGAAATGTTAACTTCGAATAATATTTTTATTTGTAACGAGAAACAGTTTTCTAAAAAAAGTTTAAACAAGGTTTTTTTCTTAGGACTTAATAGCAACTCCATATCCGAGAACATAACATCAGTACTAATATGGTTAAGCAACTTTTGACAAATTAGTATCTTAATAAAAAAATTAAATTGATCAAAAAAATACATCTTGTGTCCGTGAGCTTTATGTATGTGCTTAATCGCATTGAATAGCTTTCTAATAAATAAGATGTGAAAATTGAATTAAAATTACAAATTAAATGCGATTTTATTTTCATCATAATTTGCCGATCCGTTGGTGTTCGGGTATCATTACAATTATTTAGTTTTGACACGCTTTTAAATGGCTTGGACCTGTTTAGGATTGGGATTAGGATAACTAGGCTAAAAGTAAGGATTATAATTTTCTAATTCATATTTATCATGGAAGTGAGTTGTTTAGTTTTAAAACCAATCTTATATCAGTTAAGTTTTGCGATCCAAAAAAAAAAACCCTGCTTTTTTTTTCTTTTCCGTCACAATTAAGCAAATTTTAGTATACATTTTAAAATATTACCCGTATTAGTAATCAACAGCTTAAATTAATTGAAATTAAGTGTGTTTTTAAAATAATTTTATCACGGCACAGTTTTTTTTAAAGATTCTATGGCTTGATAAGGATACCTTTAAGCCAACTAAGAGAAAATAATCTGTTCTAGAGCTTAATAGGAAGAAATTCGTTCGATTCTCATTGTTCAAAATTGGCGCGCAAACATTGCACAGACAACATAATATTGTATATTGTGATTGGGTGTGTTAAGGAAAAAAAGTTCTCAATATTAATTTTCATTCAGTCATCAAAAAATAATAAATTTTAATGTTTTAAGAGATAAATCTTTAACTATTTCACGGAGAATAGGGTCGACTGAATCACTGAGCTCAATTATTAAGAAGAAAAAAATTTTTTTTATTGGTTTCCTGTTCTTTCTTTTGATTACATCAAGTACATGTCTGTAGAAATAGTGTCACGAATCACGTTTACCGTTTTATGTCTTAAACATCTTTGCTTAAGAAAAACAAAAAAAAACATCGGGCGATACAAGTCAATGGATGCGCATTCGATGCTCGATTTGTGTACGTAATCCAAAATGGCTGAGATCAGCCAAAAGTTAACAAACATAATTTTAGTCTTTCCAATGTTTCATTTTCAAGTATAATGTAATGCGGACATTGGTATATTATGACAGCTACGTAACTCTAAAATGTCATCGAACAGCAATGAACGAGCAATCGTTCAAATTTGACAGTTGACATATTAATGAACAACCAGCGATGTCGTTTCCAATCCTTTTTTTACACGCGAAATTCATTTGGATTATTACGAATTGTAAAAGCAATATAGATAAATCGGTCTGGTCATTCTCTAAGAGTGTTACGATTACCAAGGCATTAGAATTTTATTTATTGTTGTCATATTTGCATTTGATCAGAAAAGTATTTAATTTAGCGAACAAAAAAAGAGTTTTGCCATTATTAGGTACGGCAGTGTATTTTGAACTCTCGTGCCCAAACTCTGACGATAATTTTAAAAGAGGATGAATTCTGTCAATTTCGGCCATTTTTTTTTAATGAAGGGTAGAAGCAAAGAGAACCATTTCAGTGTATTATTAAAAGTGTCCGCTGAAAGAGAGCAAATTAAGGTGGCGCCACCGTAGCAAGTGGAGAGAGAGATTTTTAAAACAGCGCCATAGACTACCATACTTAACTTCAACCCAGCACACGTCGCTCTGTTTAAAACTGCTATATTCATATCGCTTCCACTTGCTCCACTAGCGCTGTTTCAATGAGTCTTCGAACAATAACTCGCTGTTTACAGGTTGAAACTTTATCAACTTGTATAGGTTGTATAGGGGATACAAGATGGCGCTCCTTACTACTACCCACCATACGTCTAGTTTAAAACGTAGATTCAAAGCGACGAAGAATATTCGGCGCCAGTATACCGCTAATATTATTGTCATTGCATATTTATAATCCATAGATTTAAATCGTCCATAAACGAAGCATTTGTTCAAAGTACATCTTAAATTTACTGTTAAAAACAAAAATAAAAAATCTTAAATTTAAAAATTAAATAAATCGTGCCTTGCACCCGATAGATGTTACACTTATCAAATCACATCAATGTTAGAAAAAAATAAATCAAAATTAAAAAATTAAAGTGGTAACTGAATTTTCTTATCCTAGAAATTACATTAAAATACCTTCTAAATAATTTAAAAAGACTTTTTCGATTATTAATTATTTCTACGAATATAAATTTCTTAATTACATACAATTATATTTTAATAAATTATTTCGATTTCAATTAAGAACCTTATCAAATAGGCCACTTGTAAATGTTTCGCTTTAATGATTCGATCAGGGAGCGCTAGATGGCGTTATTCTAAAAAAATTCTTAACTAATATTTCTCGATGACGTGCTGTAAGGCAGCTCCCTGGATTCCTTCCGTCTTTTCACACACAAATATATAAGGTATGCGATTAATGCTATCAGAAGTATGCCCAAAATTATTCCCAGGACTATTGCTGCGATGGCTGTTTCGCTTAAATAACCTGAAAATAAAAATAAAATTAAATTTAACATTAATTTACCGGTATGATACGGCCTAAGATCGGACATGTACCGCTTCTTGGATAACAGTCACAAATGACGGCTCTATCGCTTAGAACGACAATTTTAGCTAGCAACATCACTGCACAAGCTTTCAGAAAAATTGAGTTATTGATAAGTTAAGTTGCTTCTCGCGATTCTATATTCTGTGGCGTGTTGCTATCAGAGATTCTGATGCTCTCGGAACTAATAAGCAATCTCACCCGAGATATCGACGACGTAGCTATTCGTATTCCCGGAGGCGTCAACGGCGTTGACCAGCATCCTGGGAGCGCAACACGTGGCTCTGTACGTCGCGGTCACTTGGTCCCTCGTCCCGGAGATGAAGTTCTCGTACGTCAACCCGATAGGCGACGAGGAGAGGCGAAGGAGCCCTGCGGAGTTCGCAATACGTATTTGAGTGTCGGACCAACAAGATCTTTTCGGGCTATTTCGAATGAAACTTTCGTTTGCAATGTTTCACCGCAGATATGTATTAGTCAGAATTTCGGGTTATTTTCGGGGATTAGAAGAATCAGATCTGGATTACTGAGCACCGATGTGTGATTCAGCTTGAACAGAGGACTGTAGTCATATGATAATTACCTTGACTCACAAGGATAACGGAAATCGTGTTGGGCTGTTATGGATTTATGCACCCCCTTAACACTCGATGATATAAAAATGTATGTCGGACATACTTGCCATCGATAGGAATGTACGATAAAGGATTCCTAGAGCATGTTATACAGACTGATACATAAATACACAACGGTGGGTACAAAGATATAACGCGGACCCTTGCTCTCGATATGTTGTAAAGTTTCTACCTGATTCAGAGTCTCTGGCGATGATGGTAGCGCTCCAAACATACTGGGCGCAGTCCTGACCAGTCCTTCCTATGCACGATCCTTGGAACACGTGACTGACTTCCGGTGCCAAAACATCGTTAACCGTTTCTCCGGTGTTGATGACGTAAACGTGTGCCGATATCGACACTGGTTCAGTACCTAAGAGCAGAAAGAGACGGCTATATTCGTTTGGAGCTACTTCTCCAAGAGAGATTTCTCTTCCAAGAGATATGTTCCAATTTAACCATACTAATCTAGGATTATCTGCTTTATTATGGACAATAGGAACATAACACACAAGATAAATTAGTGTACTGCGATGCTGAATGCGAAATCTTTAACAAAAACACTAAAATCTAGCCCTTGTACGCCGATACAATTAATTGACCACTATATCATATCGTCGACTTAAAATTTAATTGATTGTTGACCACAAGGAATCGTCCTAGAGTGAAGATCCGCGCCTCCGGCAACGCCCAAACCACAAGATACAATCGAGGTTCTTTGTATTTAAACAAACATAAACTGCAAAATATATTTTAATGTTCACGATTTATATTTGTAACTATTCACGAAACGTATTAAGCTTTTATCGCGGGCTTTGAGCGCGGCGACCGAATCAAGAAATTCCGTAACGAAAATAAAACTTAACAGTCCCCCCTCCGCCTACCACGTAGCTCGCGTTCAACAGTCACACGTTGCGCTTGTGTAGTGTTTGTAAATAAGCGCGCGGCGTGACGTCGCACTGCATGCGCATCATGAAAAAGTGTGACCATCTCGCTCTTTCGCGCGGTCTAGCTTATGAATGTGAAGGGGACAGTTAATGTTTTGTTTTTGTTAATGTTTATAAATATAGCGTGATCTTATTTTATTATTGTTTTAATATTAAATTATTATTGTCTAATTATAATTATTATTGCATAAGTTGATAAAAGATGCTATGCCAATAGCTTTACCGCGGCAGTTCCCGAGTGCCACACGTGTATATTTTTTGTTAAGCATATTAAAAAAATGATGTTTCAAAAATTAAAGAGACGTTGTGCTAATGCTTTAATACCGAATCGTTGATCCCAGTCGGAATCACAGTTGGATTGGCCAATATTCTCACCGTATGCTGTAAAGGTGATAAGATCTCTGGTTCCCGGTTGAGCGTTTGTCGGTATCGTCGCGCTAACGATCACATTTGCCGTCTGGCCGGACGTCAAGAGTTGCCTGCAAATAATTTAGTTATTCAATTCCATTCTTTTGGTTTTTAACAAGAATTTACATATAATATTAAAGGTATCTGTAATATAAAAAGCAAATAACTATTGCATTGTAACAGAGTCTCTTGTAAAATAAATTTCTGATGTCTAAAAAGCCATTCTTCGTCTATTGGAGGTTCTTAAGCTGAGTCATGCTCATCTCCCCTAACAAATAGTACTTACGCAGCCGGACTGATTCCCGTTAGAAGCCTAAGTTCACCGACCGCTCCAAATGTAAACCTCACAGATTGCTCTCTGTAGTTGGTGACTTCGAAATGTAACTGAAAATACAAATGAATAATATCGTATAGGAGATTTGGTTGTAATCATTTCTTAAATCAAGGAATAGTAGTTGAAAAAAATTTTGTATGCAAAAATATTGAGATTCTTCATAATGATATGCGTTAGTTTGTCAAAGTTCTTCTTTTCTGATAGGTAACGCTAAATGCTCGTTATGTTTGACTTCGTGGAGTAGTAGCTCAATTAAGGCGGGATACAACAGGAACAGTGATAACAATCTGCCCGTCATCATGGTTTTTGTAGCTCGAATGTCGGAGTGTAGGCAACGAATTAAATGTCAAAATTGTGGTAAGGACTCTAAATAGCGTTAATAATAATTTTTTAATTTGCTGTTTATGCCGTCCCACTACAGGTTTCATCTTTGGAATTATGTACCACTAGCTGTTATAAGCGGCTTTGCTCGCGTGGTCAATGAAATGGGGTTGATTAATTTTTGAAAATGTCTAGTAATATTTATAAACAGTTTTCCGTGCGAATATGTTTTTTCGGGATGAAGGGTAGCCTAAAAATCATGACAATACGTTGCTTCGTTTCGACGTGAAAGAAGAACAAACAAACAAACTTTCAAATTTATCATATTAGTATGGAAATTATATAAAAAAAGACAAGTATGTAATAAAAGTAAAGGCCGTTGTGTTTGTGCCTCGAGTTTACGGCTCTTTTTTCCATCGTTGGTCGACTTGTACATTAACGATGACGACGCCCATCCGGTTTCGATACGATTTTAAAATAAAGTAAATTAACCTGTAGGTTATCTCCCGGTGCTCCATAAAGGGTTGTTCTCAGTCCAATCTGTACCGCAGTCAGGAGGGCACCTCTCTGATTCATCACCTGAAAGGAATCGTCAATATAAATTAATGCATTTAATGCGATTAGCACAAGATTTCCATGACAAGCTTTTGTAATAGACACTGCGACGTGAATGACACTGCGACTTTGTCAATTGCGAGAGAGATTGATTGGATTGATAAAGCCGTTTTAATCTAAACCCATTGAATTCTAACATATGCGCGGCTGAAATTGCGAAGGATGTGAAGGCTTGTTGAATATTCAACGTCATAATTCAAGGTCTTTTTCCAAGTGCCTTCCCGTGGCTCACTCTCGCCAATTGAACCTCATGGTTTCCGCGGCCAAGGACTAGTGTCGGACCCGCCGCACTGTACTGACTCGCGCCTAGCAAAGCGACTTAAATGTGTAGCTGCTGTGTAGGTTTTTAATGCATTAAAAAGGGGACCTTATCCAACACCGAATTACATATTCTTGTCGGGATTCAAAAATGAAGTTACGTGTATTTTCAGCTGCTTAGTCGATTTGTCAAGACGGAGGGCGTTATTAATGTTGCGATGCCCATGAGCCAAGCGGACCGAGATGGTGTTCATTTAAAAATAATAATTAAGTAATCGATGTTTTTTAAGCCTTTCTCGACATTGAAATGAAGGCTCCTTAAAAACCGGCTCTGAATGTGGTTCGGTAATAATGTTCGTAATATTGCACCAATATATTGACGTTATACGAAAGTTTTATGCGTAATATTTACATTCGCATCGTAATGATCGGTGTATTGGGAGTACTAACATTAGAATTCTTGATTAAACATTTAGATGTTGTATAGTGGATGAGGTAACAGCGCTCGACCTATTGATGTCTGTTTGCGCTAGAGATTTGGACTGTCGGAACCTTTTCTGATTGGTGTCAGTCAATGTATGAAAAAAAAACTAAGTATACTATATATATCTTAGTTCGCACTCTCTCTCTTCAACCGGTCCCTCATTACTGAATATTGTGACTTCGTTTGATTCCGTCAATTAGTTGTCTCAATCGATTACGTTCTGTAGCTTGGTGGAGTGCGTCGCTGACAGGTATTTTACGATTCGCACAAACAGTCCAATAATATAAACTTATAATCGGTAATAGAAGTTTAATTCCGTATCAATCACATTCAAAAAGTCAAGGAATACCGGTATTTTCATTGTCTGTCTATGATGAGTCGAGTTCGACGTACGACTTAAACCATAGACACAGCCCATTGAGTTTCTCAACGAATCTTCTCAGTGGGTCGCGATTCCGATTCGGTGGTAGATTCAGCGATACTGCTCTTGCTAGGGTCAATGTTAGCAAACTCTCTCAAGTTGAGCCCGTGAACTCTCACCTACCAGTTCGAGAGTACATCGAATAGCCCCTTAGGTTACCAAAAAGTAGATGTAGAAATTACCTGTGACACAATTCTGCTCGTAGTAATGTTGCTTATGGAGCGAAGAGTCTCGTGATGTTGGAGATTTTCGTTTTCGACCCTCTCGAGGTCGTTGACTGCATCGGGAAAGACGACGGCCGCCGATCGTCCGGTCCGGGCTTCCGGCCGTCGCAACGGACCGGCCAGACGGACGAATGGTTCGCCTGGAATCGGATCAAGATTTTGTTCAGCATGCAATGTATGCGTCGAATGTTACTTTAACGTATAATGATGCGTTCTGAATGTCCTGTTAGGGGGCTATGCGTGGAATGATTTAAAATAGCAGAAAAAATCTTACCACCAACATCCCTGCCGATTATTTTCACGTAATTCTTGTTCCCCTTAATGCTTGGCATAACAACGTCGGCCATCAGCTCCGTCGATAGATCCCTCTGGTCTACGGGTTCGTCTCCGACCATTGGCTGGTAGCTGGAATGGGAGATGAAGAGATGGAAATAACCATTTTTTTTGTGTAACTCTACGATTAACCATTTCGGTGGTGCGCTGTTATAGTTAATGCCCCTGACTTGTGAGCCCAGAATCGATCTCCGCATCGGGCAAACATTCATGTGATGAACAGGCTTATTGGCTCTTGATATATGTGCAAATTCAAACGCATAGAAGTACGTATATCAGTATTTTGTGCCTTTAGTACAGGAATTCTTAGTTTTCGGGTCATATGCCTGAAAGTGATTCCGACTGAGGGTAGTTTTTTTTTTTTTTTTTTTTTTTTAATTTCTTTCTCTTAGGTTTAGATGGTTGTTTATCAGCGTATCTGGTGCTGATCGTATACTAAAGTAAGGTGAATGCAGCCCCAATACAATCATAGATAGGTCATTAAATTGAAGGAAACATATCGAGGGGGGATGGGTTTAAGTGTTATTTTTGCAACTTTATAGGAGAACTATTTAAAGTTCATACATTTCAAAAAAATATCAATACAAAAAAAAGCTTCTTCAGCTATTTGAATGGAGTAAACTTAATTGAAGTTCTAATTAAAAACGTCGAACTGTTGATGCTGATGCCAAATAAAACGGACCTTTAATTAAATAGACAAATGTCGCGTGTTAAGCGAAATAGCGCTTAAATTGCGTAGCCTTTCACCCCTCGACATGATTCTTGGCCAGAAGGGATGATGCTCCCTACCAGGGAAGACCTGCCTGATGGGCCTACCTGAAAGGTAAATTGGCCAGTTCAGTTCCGTATTCGTCGACAATCAGCGACTCTCTCACGCTTGCCACGGGTCCGGTCACACGCAGCTTCAGCATATCTGGAGAGAACAGAGGAAAGAGTAGAGTAGCTTTCGGTTTTTTTAAATCGAAATTCCAGAGTCGATTAAACCGGAAGTTTTGCTAATACTGACCCTAGCAAGAGCAGTGCTTCGCTGAATCTACCACCGGATCAGAAACGCGACCCACTGAGAAGATCCGGCGAGACACTCAGTGGGTTGTGTCTATGAGTTAATTTACTCGTCGAGCCCTTCGTCGCAAGCGACGGGTTCGGCGAGGACGGTGACCAGTGCTTGAGATACCTAAAAGCACCGTTAATGGATTGGGAGGATCCGTAATGTGGGGCCTCCGTGATGGCAGATTTTTTCCTTCTTAGTTGACACTTATCATTATATTTCGGATAATTGACACTATGTTTTTGTAAATTGCAGCCTATGTGTTACTCTGATGTGTAAACTTTGCGTCATATTTATTAATTTCAAATCTAGAAGCCCAAAAAATAATTTTCAAGCTTTTAGCTCTAAAAAATGACGATAATTCGTTACACTTTTTTATCCCCCCCTTTTAACCCTTTACATTACAACCCTTTTTTCACATTAAAACGTCGCCTGTGTCGTTTCCCAGGCCTTAGACTATCTGTGTACTAACTTTCATTTAAATCGGTTCATTAATTTTCGCGTGAAACCGAGACAGACAGACACAGCTACTTTCGCATTTATAATATTAGTATAGATTTGTTGTTCTCTATAAATGCTTATCGCTTTAGTTCGAGGTTTCCTTAGATGATAACCTTAGATAACCTCAGCTTGTTCTATGTCATTTCCTTATTGGTGACGTGTTTTATATTCGGTTTGCATGTATGTGCTTTAAAAATGGAGACCTTAGAACTCATATCTCGAGGTAAGTGGGGGGGGTGGTGGTGGCAGGATTACGTCTTGTGAGTCCGCGCGGGTAGGTACCACCGCCCTGCCTGTTTCTGCCCTGAAGCAGTAATGCGTTTCGGTTTGATAGGCGGGGCGGTTGTTGTATTGGAAAAGCGGAGACCTTAGAACTAATACCTCAAGGTGGGCGCCGGCATTTACATTGTAGATGTCTATGGGCTCCGTAACCATTTAACATGAGGTGGGCTGTAAGCTCGTCCACCCATCTAAACAATAAAAAACGACATGTGGCACTCGGCGACTGCCGCGGTAAAGCTATTGCATAGCATTTTTTATCAACTTATGCAATTATAATTGGACAATAATAATTTAATATTAAAACAATAATAAAAATAAGACCACGCTATATTTATAAACATTAACAAAAGCAAAACATTAACTGTCCCCTTCACACTCATAAGCTAGACCGCGTGAGAGAGAGATGGGCAGACTTTTCATGATGCTCGTGCAGTGCGACGTCACGCCGCGCGCTTATTCACGAACACTACACCAGCACAACGTGTGAATGTGTTGAACGCAAGCTACATAGTAGGCGTAGTGGGGGTGTCAGGTTATTTTCGTTACGGAATTTCTTGATTCAGTCGCCGCGCTCAAGGCCCGCGATAGAAGCTATGCAATAGCTTAAAAATAAAAAACACCCAGAGACGTAGAGAAAACAAACTTGTTTATCAAACGAATGTCTGCCCGGTGTGGGAATCGAACCCACGACCTACGGCGCGACAGTCGGGGCGCTAACTACTGCACCATCGATTCATTTATACTAACTATACTTAGTTCTAAAATTCCGATCAGAAGCTTCGGGATACAAAAAAGTAATAGATTATTTTAAATTTCGGCCCGTTATTATTATTTTTATTAAAATTTGAACTTCCATTTCGCTCTCATAGATTTCAAATAACTGTAATTATTAAGTAGTCGTCCAAGTAACGGATGTCTTTGCCTATTTAAAATAGTTGATGTTGTATGTGGCCAAAAGTACCGTTTCCCTGTGCCGGAACCGGGAAAGAAAAACGCTGACGTCATACGTAATGCAATGTTTATTCGTCGAGCTAAGCGTTTGGCGTTGTTAGTTGGCTATTTCGTGAACCCGCAATGAAATACAAATACAGATTTCACCCTCGATCTTTGACCGCGCGCGTAATTTGAACTTCATTACTACGCAATGTAATGCAAATTCAGTTTTGTTTTCTTTCTAATACGTTTGTTTTAATGCATCATACCCTTTGTCACGTTTTTTTATATTTTATAAGATACAGTCTTAAAATTATGACGGTACATGTCATTTTTGTACAGCAATCATCAAAATCATCTATGATTGCCTTGAGTTTTATCGTTGAAGAAAAAAAAAAGCGTTTGACATATAGATATACACACATCTTTGTTCTATTTCTAATCTGCATTATTTTTTAATTAAGATTAGATTATTACATGATCGTATTTTAAACATCAAGGCGTAATTATATTATTTATTGACATTTGCAATTGATAAGTAATGTTTAGTTGTGTCCAAGGCTCGGTTGATTACGCATCTCGTGTTTAGTGGTACAAAGTGAAGTTGTGTTTTTCCTCGAAGGGGTTCGAATGTGATTATTAAAAAAAATCTAGTTAAAAATCGAATAAAATTACTAACACATGTACGTATAGTACGTGTATAATGTGTTTCGGATGTCTTTGCTGTCGAAATGAACGGAAAAAAAAAAAAACAAAAAAAACCTAGTCGTAAAAAGTAAAATATCTATGAGAGACACGAAAATTAAAACTTCTTTCCAATTTCGAATTAGCTCTTCCGGAACCCGCTGCGTCGCGTCGTTGGCTCAAAAAGGCGGTAATATTTGCGAGTTCGATTTTTAAATATGACGCTTCGTGGTTTGTTTATATAGTTTTTTTTTTTCGTTCTCCCCAATCAAACGGTTGCAGTATTTCGGATGTAAGTCTTTAGCGCTGAATGCAACGTATAAACATTATTAATGCGGAATTGAAAGATTGTTTTAATATTCGTCGTTATCATCGTAGTAAGCGCGTTCCAAAGGTCGTCGGTTCAAGATCGAGGTTCCGCGACAATGTGTTTATACTTGACAGCGTCTGATGGAATATAAAAAGAAATAAATAATGTTTTAGTTATGAAAGAGCCAGCAGTCTCTTGAATTTTATTAAAATTCGATCATACATTATGCAAGACACACCACGAATGTACATGACCCAGAAAGAGACTAGAGAGACTACAAAAAAAAAAAAATAATTTTTCATTTGTTCGCTCAGAATGTGCAGGGGCTCTATAAAGAAATCGCGGAGGTCGTTACCTTAATAATATTAATAAAAACATTTTGACAGCGAATAATCGTCGTCTCATTAATACGACTTAAACGTTAAAGTGGCTCTATAACACGGGCGACCTTGATCGTGGCATGGTCGTAAAAAAGTTCTTTTTGTTTTTTTTTTGTTAAATTTGAAACGCAACTGTATTCACAGCCTTTTTGCTTCCTTCCGATATTTTGAAATTTATAGAATCGATCGCGTCAAGGGCGCGAGATTTGCGTGAAAATTGTACTTTTATTAAAGCATTTGCTTGGGCGTTCGAAAATATAAAATTTGTTTTATTGAAAAAAAGAATATGAAAAAAATAACGAGAAATGCGAACGTGAATTGGATTCTCGTGTTCCTCCTTTTCAATTTTTTTTGGGGATTAAAGTGTCTTATGTTTTGCCTGAAATGAATAATACGCTAAGCATGGCGCGGTAGGGTATAAGACTTAAAATACACATACTTATTATGATCACCAATGTAATTAGCATTAGAAAACATTTTTGAACACGTGCCGAATGATGATGACAATCGATTCACTAAATAAAAATCGATTCCTTCGATAAATTAAATCAAGAAATTTTAACGATACACAAAAGACGCGTTACACATTTAAGTCCGTGCGATGAAAAAAAAAACGCGAGCTTCGAACTTCGAACGAGTCGTTCGACATTTAAAACCTGTCGTCGTCTCTCTTGATTTAGTAGTGTTGGGAATGTTAATTCGATTTCGGTATTCGGTTAGTGATTCGGTTCGGCTTCGAGATTCACGGCTCGCCAGGTATTGAGAGCTTGGATAGCGGTGCCAGGGTTTCGGTATCGGCTTTGAATGAGGACGGGGCGGACTTTAGTACCAACGGAATATCAACGTCGTGAGATCATAGATTGTCAATAACTATAAAATAATAACACACAACATGGAGCGTATCTAGCGTAATGGTGATGGAATTTTTGATTGAAAAATTTAAACATTAAAATTAATACGTATTAAATTAAAGCATCGCCTTTATTTCCCCTACCCATTCGCTGCTAGTATAAAGGACAATTCCAGTTACGCCCGGACTGGTAGGTGTACTCACGGACTCGACCTGAGAGAATTTGCAAACACTGGCCTTTGAAAGAGCAGTGCTTCGGTGAATCTACCACCGGATCGAAATTACGACTCACTGAGAAGATCCGACGAGACACTCACTGGGCTGTGTCTGTGGATTAGTTCGCTCGTCGAACTCTTTAACTACGAAAAAGTTTATTGCGTACGAAGCCCTAATACCGAATTTAGCGAATGCGACCGACGACACTAGAACGTTTTCGTGTTAAATTTAAAAAGCGAATACCGACCTTGACCCAGAAAAGGTGCGAAGCCATTTTTTCGGGAATCTCGGCGTTGGAATGTAACCGTAACTTCACTAAGGTTAGTGTGTTTATTATTATTATTAGTATTAATATTGTGATATAGTTGCCACGATACCAATGTTATAAAGATGTGATGTTTTGCTTTTGATTTTTGTTAGGTTGGCAGTTTTGTAATTCTGTGATTTGTTTTTTTTTTCTCGGTTTGATTTTATTTTATTGTGATATTGGTTTTACTTAAGTATGCTTATATTTTTTGTGTTTTGTTTGTGTTTGAATTTCGAATTTTATTCTTTTTACGTAATTAATGCGCGAATCTGTTCGTTTTTGGTGGGAATCAGCGCGTCACGCTGTGACGATGATGTATGTAATAATTTCTCGGATTTTAAACAAATGTAATAATTTGTTCTCGGACGAAAGCGCTTGAGCGGTTCGGATAGTTTTTTTGTTTTTTCGTTTTCCGTCCGATTCTCACCTCGAAAAGGTCAATGAACCGAAGCGCTCTT
Source organism: Bombyx mandarina (assembly GCF_003987935.1). The sequence continues at coordinate 907,065 of NW_021011547.1, read as the reverse complement.
CGCCAACGCGCTATTATTATTGACTTGTCCTATATATATTTTTGTACATTATGTCGACGGAAGAAAGTGGAATTTTCTTAACTTGAAAAACCCAACTCGCATATACGAGAGTCATTAAACTATTTCAAAAATACATAACTCATTATGTTTATAAAAAAGTTGAAAGTTGGTATGAAATTTGATGGAAAAAAAATAAGATAGACAAATTTATTGTAGATGAAAAATAGAGCCAGAGCATGCGAAGCGGTTTTTTTTGTTGCAAGAATATCGAGGGGTGTAAGCCTAAGTATTTGGTTTAAAGAGACATTTTTGCAACTTTACACATGAGCCATTTAAAGTTTATTATTTGGAAAAAATAACACAATAAAAAAAAAACTCATACAGCTATTTGTTTGTTAGTATCGGAAGTCAATGGAGATTTTGACTTTGTGATGTCCATGGACCACAATTTGTTAAATAGGTTAGGCGTTTCACGTCTACTTTAGACTCAACGATAATGTCAGATCCACGGACTTCGGTTTTGTGATGTCCATGGACCACAGTTGGTTAAATAGGTTGGGGGTTGCTCGTCTGCTGGTATCGTCTTACCTGCACCGTCGGTGCCTACGTCCAGGTGGATCTGGGCCCTGGCCATGACGCAGAGCCTGTAGTCGCAGGTGTCGCAGCGGACGCTCAAGTGCCACTTCCCCATCATTCCCGGCTGTGATTCCGGATCAGGATTGGCCGGTAGAACTGATAGTCTAGAAAGGAGATTCCGTTCTTAGATCAGAACAACTGTTGTTCTTCAGTCGCTTCGAGGAAATATACAACGCTATGCTCTTATAGATTCTTTTTTCTATCAAGGTTCTTGTCTTCCAGCTTATTTGGAGACAAGAGTACCCACAAATCGACACTTCTTGCTTGCCGGTCTTGGGTCGTGAGATAGGCACACCGTGTCTCTCTGGATGTACCCCTCTCGAGGGTTTTTGGACCAGCGGAGCCATTAAGAAGGTCTGCTTGTGTCGTGAGCTTAGTAAGGAGACTTATTCTCTGAGTATTCTACTAGTAAACTATGATTGGGGGTAGCTGCATTGGGGTTGTCTGATCTAAGTGCTCGGGTGGCTTAACAAGTGGGAGAACGTAACTTACGCGTCTACGTCAGTATTGGCGCCCGGCAGTATCAGGTAGACGTCTCTCGGCGACAGGCTTGCGGTCCTCGATTCCGCCGAAAATGAGGACACAGAATCCGTGTCGTACAAGTCTATTTGCGGCGCTGTTGGGGGGGTGGAAAGATGTTAAGTCTTACGTGGTCAAAAAATCTTCCAGGCTAAGTTACGGGGTTGTGAAAGTTGTGGTAGGGTATCTAGTGACACCCGCGCGGGTAGGTACCGCCGCCCTGCCCATTTCTGTCGTGAAGCAGTAATGTGTTTCGGATTGAACAGTAGGGTAGCCATTGTACTGTAAAACTGAGACTCAGAGCTCATGTTCCAATGTGAGTGGCGAAATTGACGTTGCTGATATCTATGGGCACTGGTTAACCACTTACCATCTCGCATATCATCTTATCCTCACCCGACTCTGCCCTAAAGTGGGATAAGGAAATGAAGGAGAGAGAGAGAGAGAGAGAGAGAAAACGTTAGCTTACCATCGTTTGGAGGGTAGAGTACGGCATGTTCCACAGCTCCCTCTATGAGTACCCTCAGGGCTGTTACTCCGTTTTCAACTGTTAATCCAAGCGATATAGCTTCACCCCCTCCCCGCCGCACGAGGAGGGTCTGTGAACAAATATATATTACTTGCGGTACATACCGACTTTCTCTTTCTGTCGCTTAATAAGCAATCCTGATTGATGAAAAGATGCCTCCATCTCGCTTTGCTCGCGCAAGAAAGAGACGAAACGTATTTTGTTGGTTGCCGAAAGTCGAAGGTTATCTGGTCACATCTTTTCCATACCTACCTATTCCCTGATAACCTAGGGGGCTATTCCAGCTACGTTCTGAAGTTCAGGTGAGCTCACGGGCTCAACTTGAGAGAGTTTGCTATCTTTAGCTCTATCTAGCAAGTTTCGCTGAATCTACCACCGGATTGGAATCGCCACCCACTGAGAAGATCCGGCGAGAAACTTATTGGGCTGTATCAAGTCTGTTGGATGATGAGCGAATGGAAATGCGAGTACGAGTGCGAGCGAGATGGGTGAAAAGAAAGAGATGCAAGTATATGGAATTATAAAAAACAAGGACGCAATTAAAATATGTATGCTGATTGCTGGCTGCGCGATGCGGCGCATTGCGACAAGTGTGATTGTCCGTCATCATCATTATCATCTCAGCCTGTCTACTGTCCACTGCTGAACATAGGCCTCTCCAACTGATGTCCAGTGCGGCCGGTCCGTTGCCACTTGCATCCAACGTGACCCAGCGATATCACCAGGTCGTCGGTCCATCTGGTAGGTGGCCTTCCCACACCGCGCTTAGGGTCCGTAGGGCAGTGTTATAAAAACTATCTCTTCCAGCTACCTTTTTTTTTATCTAGATCTAATTCCGACAAAAGATACGGCAAGTACGTTGCATTGTTTACTTATTTGCAACACCCACAATGGAAGAACTATGCGTTTTTTTTAATATTGCCCTTGTAGGCAGACGAGCATACGGCCCAGCTGATGGTGAGTGGTTACCGTCGCCTATGGACTACGGCAAGGCCAGGGGCAGAACCAAACCGATGCCTACATGCCCAGTCGCTGCTTCGTCTTCTTATCTAAAACCGTGAATGAGGAATATTCAAGGCTTTTACATCGTATCTGTACTTTTCTAGTTCGCTGATCAATCTTCCTTGTCGTCCTTGATTGAAGATCGCTCGGTTCCAAGATGGCGAGTCGTCCTCCGTGGCTAGATTTTCCGCTCCGTCTAGGTCCTAAAAAAAATTGCGAGGGTACTTTGAAATTAAACACGCTTGCGACGTCGTTTGTGACTGAAATGCGCGATAACCTTAGAAAATGGCAATATACCTTGACGTGGTTGTATTAAACAAGGCGACTAAAAGATTTATTTATTCATTTTTATTTCGGTCTTCTTACAAATGAACCTATATAACCAAAATATTTGTTAGGTATTAATAATATAAGCTTAAGTAACTTCTAGAAACAGCTACAGATCGCTGCAAACCATCATGGAATATATCCGTTTCTGGAGCATAAGCTAGCAAGCCATTGAGTAGCGAGACAGCATGATGTGTCGGAGAGCTAGTGGCGTGCTGAGTACGTGCGTGGTTCTAAGAAGCTGCCGCTGGTGACGCGCTCCTCCACACGCACATGCACGCATGTATCCATCAGGCACAAATAGCGACACTGATTCCAGTGCAGTAATTATGAGTACAGAGTTTTTTTTATTGCTTATATGGGTGGACGGGCTCACAGCCAACCTGATGTTAAGTGGCTACTGGAGCCCATAGATATCCACAACGTAAATGCCGTCACCCACCTTGAGATATGAGTTCTAAGGCCTCAGTATAGTTACAACGGCTGCTTCACGGCAGAAATAGGTGGGGTGGTGGTACCTACCCGTGCGGACTCACATTACGCAAACTATAATTTTGCGGGTTTGATTTTTATTGCACGATGTTATTCCTTCACCGTGGAAGTCAATCGTGAACATTCCTCAAGTACGTATTTCATCAGGAAAATTGGTACCCGCCCGCGGGTCATTGGGATTTTACAAGTTATTGGGCGCACCGCCACTTTACACATTTCGGCCGTGAATCAGTAATGAGTTGCAATATGAAAGGTGTAACAGCTGTTCTAACATACAGCCTTGGGATTAGATCCCGGATTGACCCGCATCGTTGGATACAAGCACACCGCCGTGTATTCATGGTATTCGAGCCACAACCGACTCGGCTAAGGTATTCGGCATACTTGAACTACTCACCATAACCTGGGTGGAGTATGGCAAAACATCGCCCTCGGTATGCTGTGATATGTTCCTTAATTCTTGGAGCTCATTGGCCTCGTCGGCTGTCGGGATGTCCGGATTGGTCCATATTGTGTAGACCTGATGGGCAATAAGTATACTCGTAATGATCGGTTCCAATTATGGTGGGTAAATGGGTAAACGGCAGGCGCACCGCTGGGTGTTGAGCGATTACTAGAACTCATAGACATAAAATGGCGGGTTGCAGCGTTTTTATAGAAGGGAGCCTTTTAATAGTGGAGATAAAATGTAACAGTTGCATTAGTACCAGTTCCCTTTTCCTATACGGCAATATCAGCCTAACATATTACCATTGAAACGAAAGCTCCATAGTGATACTGATTCGGTAGTGCAGTAGGCAACGTCCCAGACTACTGGTTAATCATTTGTATGAAATGTGCTCTTTGTGTATATATTTATATATACGGTTTTGCGGTTCACACCGTCACAGTAGAGGGAATCCTAGTTTGGGACTAGTTGGCCATATGTGAGATCTGTGACCGGTTATTATTATTATTATTGTTATTATAATACCTTGAGTCTCTTGTCGACCAGCGTCCTCAGCGCTAGTGCCAACCTCTGGGGGTCGCCAGCTCCTTTATCGGTAATGACGAATAGGGCGCTGTCATAAGGTACCAATTTCGCTGCTGACGCCAAAGCCCTCATTGTCCCATCGCTGGCTGTGTCCGTGTGTACACCCTGGTGCGTTGAAATACGATATATTATAATACTTAGGTCACTTGAAGCAGCTATTTCGTTACGGATCCTCCCGATCCATTAACAGTGCTTTTAGGTACCTCAAGCACAGGTCACCGTCCCCGCCAAACCCGCAGCTTGCGATGAAGGATTCGACGAGTAAATTAACCCTCAGACACAGCCCACTGAGTTTCTCGCCAGATCTTCTCAGTGGGTCACGTTTCCGATCTGGTGGTCGATTCGAATTGACAAATAATTTTTGAATTTTTCGTAAAAAAAAAAATATTTTTTTTCCTAATAAAAAGTATCCTATGTTACTTCTAATACCTCCAAGAATATGTGTACAAAGTTTCATGATGATCGGTTGAGTAGTTTTCGCGTGAAAGCGTAACAAACAAACTTACATTCACATTTATATATTAGTAAGCTTCGATCAATAATAGTACTAGATTACGGATCAGGAACAAAAATAAGACGCTCCAGTGGCCACGTTTGCAGACACGAAAACATCTTCATTTCTTAGAAAAAAGTTTAATAATGTTAACGACTTCAGTTTATTATAAACCTTAATACTTAAACATAAAGTTTAATTGCCATTGCAAAATATATGTATTTAGGTCCTTTCGTCAGAAAAAGAATATTATGGAATAAATTTAAAATGTCACTTGAACATAAAAAGTCATCAGTACAAAAATATTTATTCTAAAATGATACTTAAAGCCTAATTTATAAGGTTAAAAATATTTGTTTAAAATTTCGTGCTTATTGTATTGTGGAACTAGATGTAGTTCTTGGTATTACATTTCAATGCTCAGAACACAGTAAGTATTGAAAGACATAGAGTTGCAGAATATACATATTTGTTTTAGGTTTGTTTTGTATGGTCGCAACTATTTTTGACCGATTCAAAAAAGTAGTAGATAATATTTTACATTGCCGCTATTACAACAAATAGGTGATAAAAAATAAAATTGAATAAAGTAAAAAAAATATGAAAGGAAACACGAAACATGTTTTCCACGTATTCTTTATACAGAAGTAATTAAAACAATAATGTAGGTTTAATTACCTTTAAACAGATTCAGTTTGTTATAAAGCTGTCTTTTAGAAGTCATTTTTATATGAGCGGTTTCTTTTTTACAAATATAATGTAATCTTATATCAATGAATTTTTCTATAATCAGTTTAATTTAGGCTTATTTTATGGCTGTGTTCGTTTCCCCCAGAAAACAAATCCTTTTCAGCATATACGCTTAAAATATTTACACATACATATAAAGTTTTTTTAATACTTTTTTGCATTGATTTGCCACCACCATTGAACAATTCTAGAATTTTTATAAGGGTTCTATATTTCTTCTCCTCTTTCTTTCGCGACAATATATATCCATTGTGCACAGCGACAAGGGGCTACTAGGAAATCTACAAACAAAAATAACATTATAAAATAACAAAACTACTCTATGCATTCCCTGTCCAAGAATAGGTGATGTTTGTTACAATAGTTGGTGCCTTGTTGCAAACATTGGCCAAACAATTACAATATTCGTAAATTGTGTTTTATTTACAATATAATTGTGTTTATTATTTTATGAAAAACACTTAATAATATAAATTTACCAAAAAAAGATATTCCTTCCAAAACCTTGGTGTTACGGTGGTTTTTTACTCAGTTTTTGAACGCGCATTGCAGCGTTTTGACGTCTTAGTGTTGGCTATGATTGGACCATACTAATTTGAAATAAGACCACAAATTTATTTGTGGTCTTATTTTTCGGGCCGCTTTTGAAGCGCTAATCGCGAATCTAGTAGTATTATTGATCGAAGTTAGTAAGGATTATTGTATCGTCATTATCCTTAATGCGCGTGCGAATTTCATCAAGTCAATCGAATGTCTGTCAAAATGTCTCTCACAAAGAAAGATCGTACGCGAATTAATAGAAGCGTTTTAAAAAGAACACGTAAATGAATTTATGTTTGTACTGTGTGTTTTATAGGTCCCTAGAGGTCATGGAAGGATACGTCGCAACGTAAAATCGCACTTGGGTCGCGCGCTTGAAGTTTTAATTTTGCGTATCGATGCGCCTTTACCGTGCCTTAAAACCGCCACGCTACCTACCAGTAACATTCGACCTTACTCTCGAGAATGTAACTTAATGTATAACAAATCTTTTAGGATATAAACAGGTGTCTGTATCGAAATCGTACCGTATCTAAAGCGTTAATTCTCCGTGTCACGCAGTCAAAAGGCTGCAAACATTTGTTGGTAATGTAAAAATCTCGTTTCCCGCACCACAAAGACCCGACTAAAGACTTAAATCCGCGACCTTGGTACGTGGGTACGTAAGTAACGTAAAAATGCACCGAGACATGTATTATTTCTGTTCCGATATCACGTGGTATCAGTAACAAAATCGCATGCGATCGTCACGTAACGTTTTGAACGATAAGCTGTATTTTTAGCATTGATGATGCCGTAAATAAGAGCTCACGTTAGAACTGCCACGAAATCAACGGCATCTCAAGGCTTTTTCGCTTGTCAAAGAGCTCTAGGATCGGACGCTTGACACATTCAACATATTTTTATCCAGCCTAACTGCCAGTAGTCTCGAAAAGGTATTCTGGCTTCATTCGGTGGGGGACCTTAGCTTGGTCTCAGAGAACTTGCTAACATTAGCCCTAGCAAGAGCAGTGTCTCTCTGAATCTATCTATCGAAATCGCGACCCACTGAGAAGATTCTGCGAGAAGTTTCTAACGGCTGTTTGTAGTCTTGAACAGTATCGACTCATTTTTCCCGATGGCCTTCTAAAAAGCGACTACAGGTATTATCGGAGAATGGGCGGCAGTTTTCCACCACCATCCTGCTTATTTCTGCTGCGAAATAGGTTATACAATTGAGATTTCCTGCGCATAGCCGCAAATAAGGTGGTGGCATTTACGTTGCGATGTCTTTTTGCTTCGTCAACCACTTAACATGGGATGGAGCATGAGTTGGGTCACTTATTTGAGCGATAAAACAAACAACAAAACATGGTCCGCATTCTCTTCCACACTCCGCGCGTCCTCAGTAGGTTAATACACACTATCCAACAATAGGCATTCATTTAGATTCAAAACGCGTACCTGATATTTTAGCATGAGCTTGGATAGTGCTTCAGATACTTCGCGGTCCTTTGTCGAGGCCGAGCTGTGAAGATTGTGTCTCGATCTCCAGCTTATTCCTGTAAGAAAACAAGAATTTATACGGTAAATGAAAATCGAAATGCTTACGGCTCCAGAGATGGGTCTAATGTCGACAGATATTACAAAAGACAGTTCGGAGTTGAGTTTTTTATTACTTGGATGGGTGGACGAGCTCACGACCCACCTGGTGTTAAGGATCACCGGAGCCCATAGACACCTACGACGTAAATGCCGCCATCTAGCTCGAGACGTAATTTCTAAGGTCTCAGTGTTTTACAACGACTGCTCCACCATTCAAACCAAAAGGCATGCTTCACGGCAGAAATAAGCAGGGTGGTGGTACCTACCCGTGCGGACTCACAAGACGTCCTACCACCAGTAAAAGTTGATTGAAGATTGGGTTTTTCTCTCACGATTCTTCTTTTTCTTCATGCTCTTGTTCCATATTATGTTAGGCTGGCGCAGCATGTCCTCTTGTCAGCGCAGGGATTTGGCATGGGTCTTTAAGTCATGATAAGGGATAAGGGCAAGATGAAGATATGTCAAATAATAGCCGGACGTTCGTGGACCTATTCTATGGACCTATATATGTGCGTTATTTTTCCCTACCTATTCGCTGGTAGCCTTACGGACTATTCCAGCTACGCCCGGACGGGTGGGTGAGCTCACGGGCTCAACCTGAGAGAATTTGCCGGCACTGGCCCTAGCAAGAGCAGTGCTTCGCAGTATCCACAATCGGCTACCGACGATCGATGACTGTGCAACATTTTTGTAACTTCGCTCTGATATCTTGTCCGGTACATTAACAGGATAAAAAATGATCGTATTTTAAAATTTATGGGTCGAACACTTCATATGGCGTCATATTTCTATTCGCGAAACTGTTATTATCGAGACGAAAGCGAACAGCCCTGATTACGAAATCGGTTCTCAAAGTGTCCACTTTCTTTTTAATCGCTGTTTTTTTTCTTTTTCTTTTTCCGTTTCTTTGTCGCCGTCGTCTATGTGCCCACACCAGCCAGCCATTCGTTATTGGAGCAGAAAATTCATTTACATAACGCAGTTATTGCGTTCTCTCGGCAAGGTCGATGCGAGTGCGAATCTAGAAGTGTCTGTGTATTGTCATTTCAGATGTTTAAGATCGAACGTTGGTCCAACGTTTGGCATACGTGTAGCCAAGGGGACGGGGGCTTTGGCTTCATCGGTTTGAGGTTCGGTCGAGGAAATTGGAGGCTAGCGTCGATGGTTTTCTGTTTAGAATTGTAGGGTTGCCCAAATCTACAAATCTACATAGATATCTCTTTAGGACGTGAGGAGGTTAGTGGTGGCTTCAGGATTTGCCGACCCTTTCGCGACTGGGGTCCCGACAGATTCGGGGGCCGATGAAAGTTAGCTTCGGGACTAACGCTAATTTGTTACCTCTGCGAGATTGCTTTATACGCGTCGTAGTTCGTAAAATTTCGGTGTTAATCCTTTATTTATTTGATAATTGATGCCTACGCTTCAGACGCTTGTGGTTTAATGGTTAAGACGCCCGGTCCACGCTTAAAACGCTCTTGGCCCGATGGTTAAGACGCCCGGTGTATTCGGATCGTGCGATGCCAAGGGGCCGGCGCTCAAATCCGGCAAACGAGTACCGATTTTTGTAATGAAATAATTATAATTCGCGATTATTATAATTGGTCTAAACGACTGTGATGTCTATTGGCTTTGTTAATCATTTAACAGCAGGTGGATCGTGAGCTAGTTCATCCGTTGAAGAAGACAAAAAGCCACCTCCGTCTCAGAACTTTTGGTGAAAATAATCGGATATCTATAGCATAACTTGCACACCCTGTATCCTGTCGCACTCAGAGCTTGAGACAGGACATCCAAATTTTGTGCTGTACTGGTTCATCCTTTGCCCTGGGAACGCAAGAATGCTCAGCTGCCGTATTGAACGGGATGCTGTTACCTATCCGGACGGGCTGTCAGTACGCCCGAACCTCAGGCAATAATCAGTTGAAGAAGTCAATCCCTTTCGCGAGACGATCTTCTTTGTTGTACCACAACCGATGCGTTTCTGATTAGTATTCACGTCACGGAGTGCGTCACGCGCGCATCAATCTACATTATCCATTGTTTGTTGATTGTTGTCGTGTGTAGCCCTGTTCGCTAATTAAATCGCACATATGATCAATGGCTAAGTACTGAATTCGTGTGTGATCGTGATTAAATTTGAAGCAAACAAAACCGGTATGCGATTTTGGGCTGCAAACGAGGTAAGCGTCGTGGCCTAGTAGATAAGACGGCTGGTCGTGTGCAGGGCTCTTATCGAGCGGTGCGACCGTGCCTGTGTTCGAATCTCGCTAACAGGTAACGCATTTTTTTGAAATTAAAAAACATCTGATTTGTACTCAATCTTCAACGATGAAGGAAATGAAGTCGTGTTAAAAAAAAATAAAAAAAATGGTTTTAATCTGTGCATGTCCGAGCAAATTTGCTATTCAAATTGCAATTCAGTGATTGTTTTCGATGCGGATGATGATGTTTGTATATGGTCCACGCACGGATGTCGATGTAACTAGCGAATAAATATATATAAATTTTTGGCTGCATTTAAATAAAAACTTATCTTTCCTTTTTTTCAGGTAAGTCCAAGTTGAGATATTCCAAGGGAGACAGAGGACTGATAAACTAGGTGACGAATGTAAGTGGAATTAAACTTTATCCTTGATATGTGATTGGTAGGATGTTTTCGTGACAAAAAATATAGAGAAATGCAGGATATTTTTCCTACCTACTGCTAGTAACCTTTTTTTTAATTGCCCTTGTAGGCGGACGAACAAAGGGCCCACCTGATGGTGAGTGGTTACCGTCGCCCATGAACTTCAGCAATGCAACGATAGGCAGACCCAAGACGCTGCCCACTGTTAACCTTAAGAAGTTGTGCTTGTTTCACCGATGTTTTTTTGCGTTATTTGTACGATTAAGTTGATAGCAGACGCGTGTAGCTTTGTCTGGCTGGAGATGCCGAGACAAAGAGTGGCGAAGTTCAATTTGATTATTTATTACAAGGATAACTAATTGCTTAACTGAACGCGGGTCGCGTTTCCGTTCCGGTGGTAGATTCAGCGAAGCGCTACTCTTGCTAGGGCTAGTGTTAGCAATTCTCTTAGGTTGAGCAGGTGAGCTCACCTACCAGTCCCCGCGTAGCTAGAATAACCCTTTAATTTACCAGCAATTCCGATCCGATGGTAGATTCAGCGAAGCACCGCTCTTGCTGGGGCTGGTGTTAGCAAACTCTCTCAGGTCGAGTCCGTGAGCTCACCTACCGGTCCGCGCGTAGCTAGAATAACCCTATAAGCTACCAGCAATTCCGATCCGGTAGTAGCTACAGCGAAGCACCGTTCTTTCTAGGGCCAGTGTTAGCAAACTCTCTCAGGTCGAGCCCGTGAGCTTACTTACAAGTCCCCACGTAGCTAGAATAGCCTTTTAAGCTACCAGCAATTCCGACCCGGTGGTAGCTACAGCGAAGTACCGTTCTTGCTAGGGCCAGTGTTAGCAAACTCACTCAGGTCGAGCCCGTGAGCTCACTTACCGGGCCGCGCGTAGCTAGAATAGCCCCTTTGGCGAACAGAAATGTACCTGATATGTCGATGATGAATATTCGAGTTTGCGTTAGCGGCCATTAGATCAACGTATCGGCGTAGTTGACCATGTCCTTAACACGGATAATGACCTTGACCGTAATCGACTGCCGGCAGGCTGTGTCCGCGGGCAACACAAAAACTATGTTTCCATTGTGTTTGAAGTCAATTAAAAACGTTTCCGAGTATCTAATGATAATGAAGGGAATTATTGATCTATATATAATATTAGTTATTAGTTACCAGCGGTCTTGCCCGCGCGGTCAAGGTTTCAGTGTGGTTTCCCGCGGGAATAATATGTTTTTTTTTGTATTAAAAGTAGCCTATTTCATTTACTTAAAGCTATTAATAAAAAAAACCCATCTCAATTCGTTGCTTCGTTTTGACTTGAAGCAATGACAAACAAACACGCTTACCCATAATAACATTTTTTCTCTTTTGTTTTAATGTATCGTAGCGATCTGTTACAGTTAACAGCTATTCCTTTGGCTGATTTTAATCTTTATAGTGATATAAACAAAATCAGATGTCCAGTGACATATTCATCTTTTATTGTAAGATTTAATTTCTACTAGAGGTCCCGCAGTAGTCGAAATTCGACTATAATTAATTGGAATTGTAAGTTTGTACACTATTATGATGGTATTTTATACTTCTATAATCACAAATTTCGCCAAGGCTACACTATAAAAAATATTAATATAGACAAACAATATTTAATCTATTCTCAATTTGACCACAGACGTCAATAACAAAAGTTTGACAATAAATAGTATGCATGCGTGTGTGCGTCAAACACATGGTATGTAGTGTGTGTAATGTTTTCTTTATTGATTTAATGTATCTTTTATGCATTATTTTAAAAAAATATTAGCATTGTGCACTTCTTCTCTATATTCTCTATAAGTGTGGAAAATTTCATACTCCTTTGTCCGCGCAATTTTCGTAAAAAGGGATACAAAGTTTTTGCTTCACGTATTAATATATAGATTCTGTAAGGTAGGTATACTGTGCCTCCTTAATCTAGTAAACTGCACTGCTCCTATTATTACCAAAGACCAAAGAACTCGTGTCTCGAGTTGGGTGGCAGCATTTACGTCGTAGGTATCTATGGGCTCCGGTAACCACTTAACACCAGGTGGGCCGTGAGCTCGTCCACCCATTTAAGCAGTAAAAAAAGGGGTTTTAATCACACAATTTACGCACTTACCGTTTGAATCGTATCCAACAATAACAATGTCCGACACGTTGAGGCCCTCCGCGATGAGGTCGTTCCACACGGCCAGCGCCCTGCTCAACGCCATAGGCCTCAACGGCACCAGGACAGCTACTGGCTGCCGCAGCCACGAGTCTTCGAGCCAACTTCTCAAAGTCGAACTTTTGTTTTTGTGAACCGGCTGGGGAGGGCCATTGAATTGTCTCCCCTCAGCCAAGGTCTGTTCAGCTGTGGATGAGTTCTAAATGCTTATGTTGCCCTGGTACCTTTTGATTAGATTTATACGTTAACTAGCTGTACCCGTCCGCTTCGCTGGGCATTTAAATTAACATTATTATTTCTCATCCCCACAAAGACTCTCATCATTAACGCCCCCGCAACTGGTGTACAGAGTCCAACACTCATATAAATATTAGCCTATCCATTAAATACATGTATTTTCTACATGGATACCAAGTATCAAGTCAATCGGATGCACGGTTCAGTAGTTATATCGGAACATCCGTAAAAACCACTGTAGATTTATATATTAGTATAAGCTTTTTTTTTGTTTTCAATCAAAGACAGCTTAGTTTGTCAATAGAGCGGCATGTCTTTCAGACTTTTAACTGGACTATGAATTATACTCTGTTCGGGAAAGAGTTGTATGGTATAATGCGTTCCTGGTATTATTGAACCGATTCTCGGTAATGTGACAAATCCTTTTCGTTTATATAAATAACACAGCGGTACAGCTGTTGTTTAGATTTATGTGCGCCTGGTAATTGTTTGTCAATTATAAACAAACAAAAAAATAGTATGGTATAGTTTTATATTGGGTGTTAGGAGACCGCTTCCGAAAACGAAGACAGTTGATAGTACTGATGACATCTTTGAATGATACGACAATGAAAAAAATATACAAGTTTAGAATAAAAATATTCGAGTTAGTTTACCGAGCAATGACACCTGATCGTTGGAAGATCAATACATTTGTCGTTCATTGTTACAAAAGCATAAATTTACAAGTTTAAATCATGTAAATCAGATGTTATATCGAAATTTAGCTGCGAAAATTTCGTCATTATGTGTTCAACACCTTACCGACTCCATTAAACTTACAGCCATCGGTTTTTGGATTCCCCTGTCCGTCTACCTCCTGATCTCCATCCGATTCTGGTGCTTTAGAAGAAACGTAGTCGTAGTCCTCCATCGCTCTGGTGGTAGCCAGCGAGGTTGTCTCCATCTGAAATAGGCATATAGACTCTGCTAATTATCTAGGTGCTAGGTCTTGCAGCAGGGTATTTCACTGAGCACCCATAATCGACTGTCGTCTGACCACAGCAACTTCACACATGTAATTGATTAGGAGAACTGGTAGATGGCTATGGAATGAGCTCCCCTCCACGGTGTTTCCCGAGCGCTATGACATGTCCTTCTTCAAATGAGGCTTGTGGAGAGTATTATGCGGTAGGCATTGGCTTGGCTCTGCCCCTGGCATTGCTGAAGTCCATGGGCGACAGTAACCACTCACCATCAGGTGGGCCGTATGCTCGTCTGATTACAAAGGTATAAAAAAAAGGTGATAGTCCAGAGTAATGTTTGTTAATGCATCGTAAATATTAAGAGTGATTCATAACATAATTTGTCGGAGAACATAAAACTGTTATAGTGGAATTGATTTCATGTCAGTTTATTTAGAATTTTCTTCTTTTTTTGCCTGCCTATTCGCTGGTAGCCCAATTCAGCTTCCTCCCGGACGGGTAGGTGAGCTCACGGGCTCGACCTGACAGAATTTGCTTACATTAGCCCTAGCAAGAACAGTACTTCACAGAATCTACAACCGGATCGGAATCGCAACCCACTGAGAAGATCCGGCAAGAAACTCAGTGGGTTGTGTCTATGGGTATTAAGAATTATATAGTACACATGTTCGTTGGAAAGATATTTCAAATTATAATAGTTCCCTGTAATGTGAAGGAACTCTCCAAACTCTCAAATCTCTTTCGCAGAAGGTAAATAGCGCTAATAGGATAAGCAGATAGGAATATCGGAGCTGCTACATAGGAGAAATGGTCTGGAAACGCTAATTTCTTAACTCTCCAGCTTCTTGCCTACAAGTTTTGCCCTGAATCTGGTCAGTATCTCTCGGACAAACAACAAAAAAACTTCAGAGGTGTCAAGGGACACCCGGATGGAACGAAGTTCCTTTCTTAATTAGTGAAGGAATTGTAATTTTTTTTTTAAGTTGTAATAATAAATTACGGCATTATGAAGAAGAAAAAAACAATACTATGAACTAAATTACTATTGTTGAAACGCTATCTCGTGAAACTACTCATTACGCGGACCAATCGGATACGAGCAATGTCACGCGATAAGCGCCTACACGCGTTGATTGGTCAGAGTGACGGATCTAAAAAGTGTCGTGACAACTTTTCGTAAGAATTTTTTCCGTCTAGCCCCCTTTCACAACGCGCGATAAGGAACTTCGTTCCAAAATACTAAAAAAAAAAACAAGAGTTATTGTCATTGTCATGTCACGTAACCGATTGATTATTCAAATTAATGTTTTCTTTAAAAGCACACCCCGCATTGAAATTGTAACATTGTAAACATTTCTTACAGACGATTCTGGGTGTTGTTCTTTGCACGAAATTTGTTGTTTGGCTAGCTTTATTAATTTTAAGTCTAGTAGTACCTCTAATGCTGTCCATTTTAATCGCACGTGAGACGAGTTTGGTACTTTCTTGTAATCTGTCCTTTGCGATTTCTTGTAATCTTTTTTTTTTATTGCTTAGATGGGCGGACGAGCTCACAGCCCATTGGGTTATTGGAGCCCATAGACATCTACAATGTGATTGTCCCCACCCACCTTGAGATATGAGTTGTAAGGTCTCAGTATAGTTACAACGGCTGCCCCGCCCTTCAAACCGAAATGCATTACTGTTTCACGGCAGAAATAGGTAGGGTGATGGGACCTTCCCGTGCGGACTCACAAGACGTCCTACCACCAGTAATTACGCAAATTATAATTTTGCGGGTTTGATTTTTATTACACGATGTTATTCCAGCAGCGTGGAAGTCAATCGTGAAAATTTGTGAAGTACGTATTTCATTAGAAAAATTGGTACCCACCAGCGGAATTCGAACACCGCTGCATCGCTACATACGAATGCACCGGACGTCTTATCCTTTAGGCCACGACGATTTCGATCTACTTCGACTTCTATATAATTGAATCTCATTACTTTAAAGAATTAGAAGTAAAAGCTTTGGCTCAATTTGGCGGATTAATCCTAAGTGTTGAAGATTAAGTAGTTTTAAAGTTCGGAGATGCAATTCTCGTTATTTGTGAAGTCGTCAGTCGGTATATTCTCTCCGCCTTTTGCAACTAAGCGAGTGTCGTCTAAGATTTGTATGATGTACCCAGAGAGTTACTTCATCTATACTAATATATAAATCTACAGTGGTTTTTACGGATGTTCCGTTATAACTACTGAACCATGCATCCGATTGACTTGAAACTTGGTATCCATGTAGAAAACATGTACTTAATGGATAGGCTAATATTTTTATGAGTGTTGTACTCCCTACACCAGTTGTGGGGGCGTTAATGATGAGAATCTTTGTGGGGGTGAGAAATAATGTTAATTTTAAATGCCCAGCGAAGCGGACGGGTACAGCTAGTTTCAAAATAATACTGTTTCTATTTAGCATGAAATTAAAACCCTTATAAATTTGTGATGTCTATTATTTAATTTTGTTAGTGTTTTTATAATATTAAAAAAGGACACTACAAAAAGTAAGTCTAATTAACATAATCGTTTGTTTGTCCTTGTGATCCTGATTAGGTTGTCGGGTCAGAATAATAAAATGGTTGCATTCTCGTCGGACTGTCGGGTACCTGTGCAAATTTTCAAGTTAATCGGACATTTTGAAGTCAATGAAGATTACGTTAAATGATTCCATTTAATGTTTTTTTTCGCCAACCCAGTCTAGTAACCTCGAGGGGCTACAATAAATTCACTGAACTAGTAGGTGAACTCACGGGGCTCTAATCTGAGGACGTTACTAACACTGGCTCTAGCAAGAGCAGTGCTTCGCAGAATTTACCACCGGATCAGAAACGGGACTGAGAAGATCCGGCGAGAAATTCAGTTGGCTTTGATGTATTATTTTCCTTACCTATGCTGAGAGGCTTGAGAGGCTGTTTCAACAGCAGACTAGAGGGAAAGTAGACAGATTTGTCTGATGAAGGCCCGTAAATAATAGTGACGTGTAATTCTAGAAGCTTTTTCAAGCGCCCTTCGATGCCTTCCTTGTTTATTTGTACAAACGATTCGAACACAAACCTTCTCATCAGCGTAAGTACTATTAAACAGTTCAGAGTCTTCGTATATGACGTCAGATTCTTGCGTTACGTAATCTGACGCTGTGGAAGTTTCCACTGGGTCTTCATAGTTCGCTGTATCGTTTCTGTAGTTGATGGAATCCGTCAGTCCAGCAGCATCACCGTCTCCGGCGTCAGGCGAATCCAGGAAGTCGTCATCGTAAGATTGGTCATTGGCTTTTTGTTCTATGCCATCACTAACGTCATCTTTCCTCGTATCGTTTTCGCTTCTCACCAGCAAAATGTTGATTAATGTTAACAGAACTATTGCTTTCTTATTGGCATTCATTTTGGTATTGTTCGGTGTGTTCTTTTAAATGTCGTGGTGGTACATTGTTTGTTTTTGGTTGAACGATGACTAGGTTGTTAGTTTGGGGTATTGATTTCGTATGCAGGCGATCTGTGGACAATGGAAAAGTGATTAGCACAAAATTTTTAGGGATTTCTCGAAGTGGCACGTTATGTCTATTTTTTTTCTTCCTTTTTATTTTTATTGCTTAGTTGGGTGGACAAGCTCACGGCCCACCTGGTGTTAAGCGGTTACTGGAGCCCATAGAAATTTACAACGTAAATGCCGCCACCCACCTCGAGATATGAGTTCTAAGGTCTCCGTTTTTACAGTACAACGGCTGCCCCACCGTTCAAACCGAAATGCTTTACTCCTTCACGGCAGAAATAGGCAGAGTGGTGATACCTACCCGCGTGGACTCACAAGACGTCCTACCACCAGTAAAAATTGATTGAAGATTGGGTTTTTCTCTCATGATTCAAGAGCTTGATGCTCTTGTTCTCTATTATGTTGGGTTGGTGCAGCATGTCCTCTTGTCAGTACAGGGACTTAGGATGGGTCTTTGAGTTATTCATGATAATGGATAAGGGCAAGATGAAGATGCGCGCGGAATCACAAGACGTCCTACAACCAGTCCCACGATTTATCTATTTATTATCCTCCTCCCTTGTAATCTAGCATAATTATTCTCACAAGCCGAAACTCGACAAGTTAGCGATATCGGTCAATGCAATCAAAAGTCTAGATTTTATGAAAGCACTTAATAAAACTTGTTATGTTAATACGGAAAGCACGTTCGAAGCTGCCGAAGCGTTGCGAGATGTAAACAAATAAATCGTTATTCCTAATTGTGTGTGTAAATATTTTTGTGGCGGCGATTTAAGTTATAATGAGTAAGTTGCAATCTATATATTAATACGTGAAGCAAAAACTTTGTATCCCTTTTTACAAAAAATTGCGCGGACGGAGGAGTATGAAATTTTCTACACTTATAGAGAATATAGAGAAGAAGTGCACAATGCTAATATTTTTTTTAAATAATGCATAAAAGATACATTAAATCAATAAAGAAAACATTACACACACTACATACCATGTATTTGACGCACACACGCATGCATACTATTTATTTATTGTCAAACTTTTGTTCTTGACGTCTGTGGTCAAATTGATTTTTTATAGGGTAGTCTTGGCGAAATTTGTGATTATAGAAGTATAAAATACAATCATAACAGTGTACAAACTTACAATTCCAATTAATTATAGTCGAATTTCGACTACTGCGGGACCTCTAGTATTTATTAATTAACGTGGCAGTAAAACGAAACGCATTACTGCTTTACGGCAGAAATAGGCAGGGGATGTGGTACCTACCCGTGCGGACTCACAAGACATCCTACCACCAGTAATCACGCAAAGTATAATTTAGCGGGTTTGATTTTTCTTACAAGATGTTATTGCTTCACCGTGGAAGTCAATCTTTGTAAAGTACGTATTTCATCAGAAAAATTGGTACCCGCCTGCAGGATTCGAACACCTGTGCGTCGCTACATACGAATTCACCGGAAGTCTTATCCTTTAGGCCACGACGACTTCAGTCGCAGATTTCAGTGTGCAGATGGAACTTAGTGGCGAACGTAGGCAAAAACGTCAAAATACAAAAATGTAAAAGATACATAATGTAGAAACATTAATCAATAAACTAATGATCATATTTAAGAAAATAGGATTCCATAATTTTAAAAATAAAATTCATTTGCATTAAGAATTTATTGGCGGCCACACATTAATTACGTTTCAAATGACCGGCCAGTATTTTAAAGCGGCAACCTCGTTTGGTAAATTATTATATCAATGCGAAAGTGAGTTTGTTTGTTTGTCACGTCTCAACCAGTCAATCGATAACCATGAAATTTTGCGTGCACGTTGTCAAAGGTATCCTCCTCCTCTTTCTCCTCCGTGCGTCGCGTTCCTCAGTGCGGAGGGTCGTGACCTTTACGGAGCAGTTTTGTTTGACCTTTGTTTCTCCATTCTTTCCTGTCCTCTGCGCAGTGGATAGCGGCATTGATGCTGGAGTCCATAATGTCGTCTTAATTTAATCCGATCAGTGCATGGGACTACGCCCCCAAGCCCTCTTTTGCTCTGCCGGTGATGAGTAGTCTTTCGAGACTGTCACCCTTTTTCCTCGCAACGTGACCGAAAAACTCGAAAATCCTACGTAACCATGTGGTGGAGAGTCTTGTGAAAACTCTTAGTTCTTTCAGGATTGATCCGCCGGTCCGATGTCAGAGGCACAGAAAAGGACAAAGGATAAATACATCGGTAGTTTTCGTCCAATAAAAGGTAACATTCCTAAGAGGTATCCATTAAATTTCCAATAGCACAAAAAAGGCGTAATCTAAATCTAGTGTCTTTAGCCTTTAGCGCAGATATTCGAGAATTACGTTTGTAAAGGCAAAACGTGATCATTCTTGCCTCTTGAGCTTCGAGGAAGCAGCGATCTCTCTTGCTGTGCGTATCAAACCCATAAAAGCTTAAGAATTCGAGTAATTACTGGTGTATCACGCATTGAGGTGGGAGCCACAGTCCTGCTACCATTTGCTGCCAAGTAACCGCTCATACTGGTTCGAAGGGTGGGGCAGCCTTTATACGATTGAGAGCTGGTTCTCAGCTTTTCTTGCTCATTACAGAGGGCTCGCGATTCCCCCCGATGAGAGAGTAATTTATCTTTGTTGATGCTCCTCCTTCATCGCCAGTTCTTGGCGTCGTGGAGAGCGTCATCTAGCTTGGTGTAGCGAAACCAGTCGGATCATTCGATAGGAAATTAACACCTACCAGGACAGATAGATCTTCTTCCTCCCCCCCTCCCCCAATACGTATGTGGAGGTATACGATCTTCCACCGAGCGGCTGATATTGCTCGGTAGAAGTTACCCGGGGCGGGTTTGAATGTGTGTGTGAGAGAGAGAGAGAATATTAAGAAATCGAAAATTCTTCTGGTGGTGCGGAATTTTTACTGGTGGCAGAACGTCTTGTAAGTCCGCGCGGGTAGGTACCACCGCCCTGCCTATTTCTGCCCTTGAAGCAGTAATGCGTTTCGGTTCGAAGGGCGGGCCAGCCGTTGTGCTGTAAAAACTGAGACCTTAGAACTCGTATCTCAAGGTGGAGGGCGGCATTTACGCCAGGTCCCCTTACCCATGTAAGCATTAATGAAAGAAAAAAGACTACGGAGTTCCGGCTAAAACTGACAGTCGACGTCACACCTAACGACATCGGAGCACGTGCGAGATCCGCATGAGAAATCCGGGAGCTCATAAAAACTGCGAAGCACAAACACATACACGATCTTCGCGGTCACAAAAAAAAAGTAGGTAGTACAGTCGATAAAAAAAGTGATCGTAAATATCTATATCTATTTATGTGTGGGGTGAACATGAGGCTGTTTGGTTTGGGCAGCATTTTTGCAAATTTTACAATAGAGCCAGTTAAAGTGTAAGATTTGGACAGAGAAAGAAAATCTTCAAATGTTTTTGAACGAAGTAAACTAAAATTTTTTTTTTTTTGAAGTTCAATTACAAACATCGGACGGTTGATGTCTAATACCAACTAAAATGGACCTTTAATTACAAAGATAAATGCTTCGGTATGAATAATATTTGAATCGGTAGCGAAACATTAAATCAGACTTATTGACTTATTATCCGTTTATCACGATTGATTGTTATCGATATTAATTCGTGTAACAATTGATTACTATATGAAGTAGGTGTCGCGATAGATATCATAGAACGCAAATATGATGCCCTATTTCGTCACGCCCTAAACACGTCATTACGGATCCTCCCGATCGATTAACGGTGCTTTTAGGTACCACAAGCACCGGTCACCGTCCTCGTCGAACCCGTAGCTTGCGACGAAGGGCTCGACGAGTGAATTAACCGACAGACACAGCCCACTGAGTTTCTCGCCGGATCTTCTCAGTGGGTCGCGTTTTCGATCCGGTGGTAGATTCTGCGAAGCATTGCTCTTGCTAGGGTCAGTTTTTTTTTTTTAATTTACAGGTAAATCAGGAGGGAAAACCCATCATGGACACCCAGCACTACCCGGGCTCGGGCAGCGCTGGACTCCAACCAGCTAAAACCTCCAATTTTGTCTTCACAATTTTTTTCCCATGTCGTGGACATGGCTCTTAATATTACGTTTGAATTTATTTATTTATTTTTATGTTTTTTAAGGGCTATGGATCGGGAGTTTTTACTTAATTTTTGCGTACAGTCTTACAGTCCCAAAGCTTACACATCTATTTTTATAAATCGTTTAAATTTTTGCATAATGGTCTTGCTAGGGTCAGTATTAGCATCATTCCGGTTTGAGCCCCGTGAGCTCACCTACACGTTAGGGTGAAGCTGAAATAGCCTCTCAAGGCTATCAGCATAGGTAGGGAAAAAAAATTATGCCTGAATGCCGCTAACGAAATTTAATTTTTGCGTAAATTTATAATGATATGGAGTAGTACTTCAGAATGAATATACAATAAAATACTTAATTGCGTTTTCTGTTAGGTATATAATAAGAAAACAACATTTAAAGTACTTAATCTCTTTTAAAATTAATATTTTAAGCAGTATTCATATGTTAAATACTTTCTTTATACTCAATGACAGACTTTTCACTACACGACACTGAATGACACTGAAGAAAAATTCTTTTTAAAACTAAAGAGTTATTATTTAATAAAGGTTTTTCTTTAATACGTGAAGCAAAAACTTTGTACCCCTTTTTACGTAAATTCTGCGGACGGAGGAGTATAATATTTCTCACACTTATAGAGAAGGGTGCAGAATGTTAATTTTTTATTTTATTTTACATAAAAATACTTTAAATCAATAAATAAAAAACATTACACACACTACCATGTATTTGACACACACACGCATGCATACTATTTGTTTATTGTCAAATTATTTCTTAATGCTTGTAGTCTGTTGTCAAATTGAGAATAGATTAAATATTGTTTGTCTTTAAATATTTGTCTAAAGTGCAGTCTTGGCGAAACCTGTGATTATAGAATTATAATAGTCTTTGACAATAGAATCATAGTACTGTACACAAACTTATAATTTCAATTAATTATAGTCGAATTTCGACTACCGGGGGACCACTAGTATATTTATACATATAAATAAAATTGGAGTGTCTGTTTATAATATTGAAATAACCGCTTTTTACTACATGCATATGAATACATATGCGGTACATAGACCAAAATAATTTTTTTTACAATTTTTATCTGTCTGTCTGTTTGTTCCGGCTAATCTCTGGAACGGCTGGACCGATTTGGACTAGACTTTCACTAATAGGATGATATAAGAAGTAACTTAGGCTACTTTTTTTAGACTAGATTCGCCCCGCGGTGTCACCCGCGGTACGACAATAACCGCGGGTAACATCGCGGGACTCAGCTATCAGTAATAAAATGTTATGTTTCCGAAGCGAAGCGAGGGCGGGTCGCTAGTATTAAATACATTTGGATCATGTCGGTTCACCGAGAAATTTCTCCAGCTCGGTGGAATCCCTGTCTTGTTATACCTTCAACTGTTTCTTCATAGAAGAAAACAGGTTGTGTAGTGGTAAAAATTTTGTGTTACCGCGTCCAAAGATATTTTTTTTATTTCCCTTGTATATCTCGTGGATATGTAGATCTCGTCGGAGACGTGATTTTTATAATAAACGCACAAAATTAACGTTGTGTTTTTTAGTTCTATTAGGACCGTCGATTGAATATAAATCAGCTGCTGGCGGTAGGAACCTTCGCAAGTACGAGGGCGTTTCTTATTATGCACGCCTTTAGTTTTCCGGAGTGGTACGTGCGTCTTTCTGTCTTGTTTGGCAGTTAGCATCACACGTCGATAGGCTGACGAGGGTCGCCAAGAAGGACGCCCAGTCGGTCTGTGGTTTGAGGACTTGAATAATGAAAAAATACCCTGCAGAATAGTTTGAGATGATGCGGGTATATTCCTGTTTTAAAATCGAAGGCCACAGAAGCAGGCTTCATCCTAATTGATCAGAACCGTGGCGTTTAACTTTTTGATTTATTTATTGCTTAGATGGGTGGACAAGCTCACATTCCACCTGGTGTCGAGTGGTTAGCGGAGCCCATAGACATCTACAATGTAAATACGGTCACCTTGAGATATGAGTTCTAAGGTCTCAGTTTTTACAGTACAACGCCTGCCCCGCCCTTAGAATCGAAACGCATTACTGCTTCACGGCAAAAATAGGTAAGGTGGTGGTACCTACTCGTGCGGACTTACATGACGTCCGCCCACCAGTAAAGCGTTTCCAGGGAAGGCACGACACGATCCGGCTTTTTCAGAACATTATGACATGTCCCATGTTTTCAAACCACAGCTGAGAAGCAGCAGCTTTCAAATAAAAACAGAGCCATCAAAATCGTCTCAGCTAGAAAAAGTTGTAGGGTCATATAAAAAAAAACCAGTCGAATTGATAACCTCCTCGTTCCTTTGAAGTCGGCTAATGACGTATTGAGATGTGGTGCTGGAGAAGAATGCTCCGGATACCTTGGACAGCGAAGAGAAGTAATCAGTCTATCTTAGATCAACTGCAGATCAAGACTAGACTGTCCAGACTCTGCCTTCGCCGCGCACTCGTGTACTTCGGTCATATTGCTCGGAAAACAGCAGATAGCTTAGAAAGACTATTCGTGACAGGGAAGATCGAGGGAAAGAGACCGCGCGGGCGCAGTCCGACAAGATGGTTCGACCAAATCCGCACCACACTAGAGATCCCATTCCACGACGCCCTTCATGCGGCCAATGATCGGAGGCGCTGCGGGACATCACAAGGAGTAAAATCATGTCGAATTATAATGGTCACGACCCTCAGCAGTGAGGAAACGACGCGAAGTGTCTTTACCTCTACCGCCAAAGCTCTCTTACGCTTGCTCGATAAATCGCCTAATAGCAAAGCCTTGACACGATTTCTACTAAGGTTTTTCGATACAAATACGTTTTCAATTATCAGTTTAGATTGTCGTTTTGTGGTTTAATTTGCTCGCGTACCTACCTACTGATTTGGGTGGCGGGCGTTTGTAAATAGCACGTGTCTGGTCACGGTTGCCGTTCAGACAGAGGGGGAGAAAGAGGGGGGTGGAGAGAGGTACAGTTTATTGCACTGCAAAACACAATTAACATTGACAAAACAATCACGTTCCTAGTCACGTCTCTAGGGTCCGAGGTCTGGCCCAAACATCTGCGGACCGGTCCCACATACCCCGCGTGTCCCCTAGGCGCGGACACCTCGTCTGAGGTTCGCCCCCCCTATTTCTGCAGTGAAGCAATAATGCGTTTCGGTTTGAGGGATGGGGCAGCCGTTGTAACTATACTTGAGAGCTTAGAACTTATATTTCAAGGTGGTGGCGCATTTACGTTGTGGATGTATATGGGCTCCAGTAACCACTTAACACTAGGTGGGCTGTGAGCTCGTTCACCCATTTAAGCAATAAAAAAAACACTCTTCGCAACAACAACTTGATTGTTTGCTTCATTGCTTTTTGTCCTCCGAATTGCATTTTATTATGTTTACACTAAGATTTAGTTTTTCAATAACCGATACATTAAAAATATCAATATATATACTGTGGTGGCTTTAATTAAAAAAGAAACAATACAGTAGTATTGAGAATTAGCTCCTTTTTTTTTAGACTCTGTCAAAAATTTGTGTAGACATTGTGTAGGCGTCGTCGATTAAGGTCGAAATTTGAGGTCCTCTTAATCGTGGACACGTCCTTTGGGTCCGCGATGATCGGAAATATAAATCGGTGTGATGTTCAAAAGGATATGTCATAAAAATGTCCTTGCTTGTTTTAAGATCGGGGAAAATAGCCTTAGACGTCGTCGGACGCGATCGAAGGTCGGCCATTACCATATTATTAACAGAATCATAAACACAACAAGTATCGAGGTGGCTTTTGTTGAAGGAGAATAAAAAAAATGTCACATCAATTTGAATGTTAATAGTAATGGCGTCTAATATGATTTTTTTTGGTTCGCGCGTTCGATTATTTTTGGAGGTTTTTTTGGAATGAAGTTCCTTATGGGACGATGCGGAGGGGTACCCTAATCGGGATAAAACGTCCGTAACGTAAGATTTTTATTAGTAATGCACACAGTGTACGACTTAACTTTGTAATAACGTACAAAAAATAACATATTTTTTTATCATTCATTGACCACGATCTCAGAGCGTTCGTTTGCGCAATACGCTAACTCTTATGCAAACAACCGCGAATGAAGTGTACCACAATAAGTTCGCACGTTACCGAATGACCGTGGGTTGTTGCGAAACCTACAGTTTTATTTTCTTTATACCTCGAATAGAACTTTAAATTAGTATTTTTATAATAAGGAACTTCGTTCCTATCCGGTGTCCCACGACACCACGCACCTTTTTTTAGTTTATTGCCTATGTAGGCATACGAGCATACATCCTATCTGATTTTTTTTTTTTTTTTTTTATTGCTTAGCTGTGTGGACGAGCTCACAGCCCACCTGATGTTAAGTGGTTACTGGAGCCCATAGACATCTACAACGTAAATGCGCCACACACCTTGAGATATAGTTCTAAGGTCTCAGTATAGTCACAACGGCTGCCCCACCCTTCAAACCGAAAGGCATTACTGCTTCACGGCAGAAATAGGCGGGGCGGTGGTACCTACCCGTGCGGACTCACAAGAGGTCCTACCACCAGTAAATGGTGAATGGTTACCGTTGCCCGTGGACATCAGTAATGCCGGGGACAGAATCAAGCCGTAAAGTACCATCTCAGTGTATTAAAAAGTGTCCGATGAAAGGGAGCTAATTAAAGTGGCGCCATTGTAGCAAGTGGAAAGATTTTAAAAACAGCGCCTTAGGTTATCACATTTCACTTCAACCCAGCACACTTTATTCTGTTTAAAACTTCTATATTCATATTGTTCCAGCTTTTTTTTTATGATCTAAGGATTACTGGTGGCCCGGAGGCCTTTCCAGTTTCACCAGGACAGGTGGGCGAGCAAAGGCTCAGCCAGGAGGGGTGGGATTTGCTAACAGCTGCCCGAGCGCCTCCGAAGGAGACCAAACAACTCAAGAGTAACTGCTTCGCGAATGAATCTACTACCGGATCGGAATCTGGACCTGCTGTGAAGATCCGAGAAATTCAGCGAGCTGATACATGGGCTAGGTTGCATGTCGAGATCGACGAGTAC
The DNA here is from genome assembly GCF_003987935.1 of Bombyx mandarina. The sequence continues at coordinate 880,471 of NW_021011547.1, read as the reverse complement.
GGTTACCGGGGTCCCTAAGCCTGCTTCTAGTGTTAGAGCTGAAGGTGTCTAAGGCAAAGGTTTTTGGATCTGATGGATCCGTAAGGACGTGACGTTCCCACTTGCTACACTAGCGCTGTTTCGGCGAGTCTTCCAACAACAACTCGCTGTTTATAGGTCTTTTTTTATTTTTTATTGATTAGATGGGTCGACGAGCTCACAGCCCACCTGGTGTTAAGCGGTTACTGGAGTCCATAGACATTTACAACGTAAATGCGCCACCCACCTTGAGATATAAGTTGTAAGGTCTCAGTATAGTTACAACGACTGCCCCACCCTTCAAGCCGAAACGCATTACTGCTTCACGGCAAAAATAGGCGCGGTGGTGGTACCTACCCGTGCGGACTCACAGGAGGTCCTACCACCAGTAATGGTCGGTCACTTTTTCAGCTTGTCCCCTATACAAGAGGGCGCTCCTTAGTTCAAAGTTTCTTTGTTTGTGCATCACGAGACGGATAGTAAAATGAATAAATTTTGCCGTGCATGTAATTAAAGCCATCTGTTATCATAGAGTATATTTGTACATATATTTATACTAATTATTTTGTAGTATACGTAATTGTATAATATGCTATTCAAAACGAAGTCGAGGGGTGAAAGGCTATTTGATTTAAGCGGCATTTCGCTCTTTTTTCTTTTTTCCTACCTAAGTTGATAGCCTTGTGAAGCCATGTCAGCGTAACCTAACACGTAGGTGAGCTCACGGGGCTCAAACCTCATGACGTTGCTAACACTAACCCTATCAAGGGCAGTGCTCCGCCGAATCTACCACCGGATCGGAATCGCGACCCGCTGAGAAGATCCGGCGAGAAACTCAGTGGGCTGTGTCTATGAGGACAATTTCGCTTAACACGCGATATTTAACGGCCGTCTGGTGTAGTGGTAAGTGACATGGTCACTACACAGGGGGGTCGCGGGTTCGAATCCCGCCAAGGGAAGATATTTGTATGATAAATATAAATGTCTTTTCCAGGGTTATGTATGTCTATTAAATATATGTATGTGTATAATAAAAATCTTACATTTATATCCGTTATCTGGTACCTGTAACACAAGTTCTTTACGAACTTATCACGGGACCAGTTAACGTGGCGTGATTGTTAGTAAATATTTATTTATTTTTTATTTATTTATCTTTCTAATTAAAGATCCGTTTTATTTGGTATTATAGCATCAACAGTTCGATGTTTTTAATTGAACTTCAATTATGATTACTCCATTCAACAAGAGCTAAAGAAGTTTTTGTTGTTATGTTATTTCTTCCAAATGTGTAAAGTTCAAATGGTTCTCTCCTGTAAAGTTGCGATTCTCCCGTGATCTCCAAACAGGTGTGTGCTTCGAAATGTTGTGACGAAAAGGTCGTGTGAGTTTGACATTTAAAAAAAAACTGAAAACCGGTCGCCATATTACGTTTTCGAAGTGATTGATGGATGGCGTTGCGAAGATGAAAAGATATTACATGATGAGTTCGGTGAACTTTGGTTTTTTTTTAAACCGATCGCCAAATGAGGTGTCATGTTATTCGCGATTACGACGAAGAGTTCGACGAGCGAACTAACCCATAGACACAGCCCACTGAGTTTCTCGCCGGATCTTCTCAGTGGGTCGCAATTCCGATCCGGTGCTAGATTCAGCGAAGCACTACTCTTGCTAGGGCTAGTGTTGGCAAATTCTCTCAGGTCGAGCCCGTGAGCTCACCTATCCGCGTGTAGTTGGAATAGCTTCTTAGGCTACCAGTGAATAATTAGAGAAGAAAAGTTGCTCGGGTCATGCCTTTTGACCGATTTCGATATACGCAAGGGGTCATTGGCTTGGTTTTCGGTCATCGTTCTCGCCAAACCCGTCGCTTGCCATGAACGGCTCGGCGAGTAAATTAACCCACAGACACAGTCCACTGAGCTTCTCGCCGGATCTTCTCAGTGGGTCGCGTTTCCGATCCGATGGTAGAATCTGCGAAGCACTGCGCTTACCAGGGCTAGTGTTAGCAACGTCCTCAGGTTAGAGACCCGTGAGCTCACCTATTCACCCGATTACGCTGGCATAGCCTCCCAAAGCTACCAGCTTAGATAGGAAAAGCGTTGGTTTCGAACACGGGAGCGTCTTAAAACGTAAGAATTCTGTATCAATAAAACATCGTTGACAAATAATAATTGTTGTCACCGTATGATTGATTTTAGTAAAATCGAATAACTGAACCCTGAATCTGGCTGGATGGGTAGCCGCTGTGGACCTAATGAAAATCAATCAAACAAAAATAATGAATGCGTTCCGGTTTGAAGGGTGGGGCAGCCGTTGTAACTATGTTAAGACCTTAGAACTGATATCTCAAGGTGGGTGGCGTAATTTACATTGTAGATGTCCGTGGGCTCCGGTAACCACTTAACACCAGGTGGGCTGTGAGCTCGTCCATCCACCTAAGCAATAAAAATAAATAAATAATAGTTTTAAAAAACTAAAAAAGAACTGATATCTCAAGGTGGGTGGCGTAATTTACATTGTAGATGTCCGTGGGCTCCGGTAACCACTTAACACCAGGTGGGCTGTGAGCTCGTCCATCCACCTAAGCAATAAAAATAAATAAATAATAGTTTTAAAAAACTAAAAAACACTTCTATAGAAAATCCAACTAAAAAATAGAAAATAAATTTTAATATGGTGGGGTGCATGATTTCAGTAGTTATAAATATTTTATGAACGGATATGAGTAGAAGGGTTATTTTGATAATATCCTGAAAAACACCCCACGCTTTTTTTTACAATAAAATCATTTTTTCTTACACTATTTTTAATTCAAATTTATTAAAATTTATTTTCTATTTTTTAGTTGGATTTTCTATAAAAGCGTATTTTTTTTTGTTTTTTTAAGCTATTAAGTATTTAATTTTAATTTTTTAGTTGGATTTTCTATAAAAGCGTATTTTTTTTGTTTTTTTTTGAGCTATTAAGTATTTAATTTTCATTTTTTAGGTGAATTTCAATTTTTTCACAATTTTTATAAATATTGAATTGTCATCGGTCCTTGAAAAATCCGACATTTGAAGGGGTCAAAATCATGTTCAAAGATTCCGGTACATACGTCTGAAGCTAATAAAAGAGTATTAAGAAAAAAAAAACGTATAATACGGGTGTTTTCTCCACCTAACCCGGAGATTACTTTATAAATCTGTAGTGTGAAATTTATAATGGTTTGTGCGGTTCCTAATTGATTTCGCGTACCTTTGTACATTGGGTCAATTGAGTAGTTATTAAAATAAATGAAATCGTAAAATTTTACGTTTTTGAATTTTTTTAAAACATTGGTAACATAAACATATCAAATGGCGATCACTCAAATGGCGATGGGCTGGTCACCTGGTAAGAAGACACGACAAATGGAGCAAAAGGGTGACATGGTGGTACCCAAGGGAAGGCAAAAAAAAAAAGAGGCCGACCACAGAAAAGGTGGGACGATGACGTTAGACAAGTGGCAGGAGTCACATGGAACAGAGTGGCTCAAGAAAGAAAGGAATGGAAAAGGTTGGAGGAGGCCTTTGCCGACTGGCAAACAGATCTAGGAAAGATAACCAAACAACAAATATTAGTTTAAATTTATTCATATCTATTAAGTTTTAGTTTTTAATGCTAGATTTTACATAAGTTTAAAAATTCATTGTACTAAGAGATCTGAATAAAAGGCTATATTATTATTATTATTAACATAAACATATATTTGTAAATACACTATATTTGTACATAATGCGTTATATGGGGTCATACAAACGCGTTTTGCGAGAATACTCCTATAACGCGTTTTCTATAACGCGTAGGGAAGATAACTGTACTAACTAATACGATTTTCATTACGTGTACTTGCATGTGGACGAAGTTCGCGGTGCCCATTGACATGGCTATGAACAATGGCGAGAAACGCTGCTGTTCAGATGGTCATAGTCACTAACTTGAGATGAACTTGGATTCTTATAGACAGACGGCTGTCCTAATTTTTGGATCGAAATGGGGCGATCAAATCAGGGTTCTTACACGCACGGGAAAACACGACGTCCTATTGGATATGTAAAACAATTTTGCGATTCATTTTTTGTCACTATGTTATTCCATTATCTTTTTTACAAGGAATCCAATGGACGCCTAAAACTGCCACGAAAAGCCAATTGTAATAACGGCTGGATTACCATTCAAATGAGGGTTATGCGTCCGAGGTTTTAATTAAGGTATTTCGTATTGGTCCTTTCTGTTCCTATCTACCTAATCCCTACCCTACCCTACTCTGGTAGCACGTAGGCTGTTCTGGTTCCATACCATACATAGATCATTGTCAGTCCTCCGGTCACCGTTCTCGTCGAACCCGCCGCTTGCGACGAAGGGCTCGACGAGTAAATTAACTCTCAGACACAGCCCACTGAGTTTCTCGCCGGATCTTCTCAGTGGGTCGCGTTTCCGATCCGGTGGTAGATTCCGCGAAGCACTGCTCTTGCTAGGGTTCGTGTTAGCATCGTTGTCAGGTTTGAGCCCCGTGAGCTCACCTACTAGTTAAGGTCCCGCTGGAATAGCCTCTCTAGGCTACCAGCTTAGGTAGGAAAAAAAAAAGTCGGTCATATTGTTATATGCAACCATAGTCCTATCGTTACTCGGTCTTAATATCACAAAATCATTTGGCACTATATTAACTAGTATTTAAAATGAAATACAGTCAAACCTGGATAAGCGAGAACTGGATAAGTGAGAAAACTCTATAAGTGAGAGTAATAGCCAGGACCCGTCATTTTAAGCTCCCAAAACCTCTATTAGCGAGAAACAGAAACCTGTGTTAGAGAGAGTCATTTTTCCCTCATGGACCTCCGTAAGTGAGACTGCTACTTATCTATACCTCTATAAGCGACAGTCGAGCTTTATTTATTTATATTATTTAAGAGGAACAAAGGATAATTTTTTTTTACCAATTTAACATCTGCTATTTTATGACTCATTCTTAACTTTCGTGGAACTTCCTACCATTGTTTTTGTATTTTTTTCTCGTCAATATTGAACCTATTCTATTTCGTGGAACTAAATAACATTGTTATTTTATCGCATTCTTTTCGACTGGACACGTGTGCCTGTGTACCGTCCTGTTTGTCGGCCTTACTCAGTTTATCGTTAATCNTTACCAATTTAACATCTGCTATTTTATGACTCATTCTTAACTTTCGTGGAACTTCCTACCATTGTTTTTGTATTTTTTTCTCGTCAATATTGAACCTATTCTATTTCGTGGAACTAAATAACATTGTTATTTTATCGCATTCTTTTCGACTGGACACGTGTGCCTGTGTACCGTCCTGTTTGTCGGCCTTACTCAGTTTATCGTTAATCAATTGCGAAGGAAAGTTCTGTTCTGCATCATGTCAAAACGGAAATTTAAAGTACTGTCATTAAGTGATAAACTTAAAATAGTGAATGCGTTTGAATCCGGAAAATCGCGAAATGAAATTCAGAGGGAGCATTAGCGAGAAACTCGAGTTAGTGAGAAACCTCTATAAGCGAGAATGAGATTGTGCTCCCTTGAACTCTCGCTTATCCAGGTTTGACTGTATATATTTTTTATTGCTTAGATGGGTAGATGAGCTTACAGCCCACCTGCTTTTAAGTGGTCACTGGAGCCCATAGACATCTACAGCGTAAATGCGCCACCCACATTGAGATATAAGTTCTAAGGTCTCAGTATAGTTACAACGGCTGCTCCACCCGTCAAACCGAAACGCATTGCTGTTTCACGGCAGAAATAGGCAGGGTGGTGGTAACTACCCGTGCGAACTCACAGGAGGCCCTACCACCAGTAATTACGTAAGTTATAATTTTGCTGGTTTGATTTTTATTACACGTTATGTTATTCCTTCACCGTGCAAATTCAATCGTGAACATGTGTTAAGTACGTATTTCATTAGAAAAATTGGTACCCGCCTGCGGGATTCGAACACCGGTGCATCGCTAGATACAAATGTACCGGACGTCTTATCCTTTAGACCACGACGACTTCATTAAAGAATCTATTTAAGAATAGTAGATAAAATAAATTAAATGCTTATTATGATTTATATTTTGGTATTTATTGTTCTTATAAGGCTCGGCCTTAGAGAATTTGTCATAATCTGCTCCAAGCCTGAGCGAATTTTAAAGTTATAAGTCAAGAATAATAATAACACATTAAGATGGCATTGGTGATATTTTAACGTCGATTCCGGTTCCAAAAGCATTTCGTTTTTTGAGCTTCGTTCGAAAGCTTACAAAAAAAAGCACTCAATCAAACTTCTTGTACTTACGTACGTATTTATATTTAATAAAATGGAAATCCAAAAAAATTAACACTTCACTTATACACGAGGCACTATGTTAAAACAATCCGTGTTCGAACGAAGAATAAAAAAATTTATTTAATAATTAATAAATTTGCACGTGCGCACCCGATCGCGTCAGTCTCAGACTGAACGGCGCGAATGCAGGTGGCTGCTTATTAGACGTATCAATGACGGGGACGGTTTCATGCGACTTTCGCAATTTTTGTTTCGACAATGATTAAATTGTTTTAACGCAGAAAGCGGTTTTGTCTATGTTTATTTTGGCGATTATTTCTATTTGTTCCGTTGCATGTTATCAGGCGGTATGGTCCTTTGATGACGAACGCTATATTAGTCGTTGGTGGATTTATGTTTGGCCTTTCCGTTTTTTATCGCTTCGTCGAAATATGTTAGTTTGCGGTCAGGTGTGGCTATGTGTGACTAAGAAGCAGGAAGGAATAAAGCAATTATAATCAGGGCTTGTGCCGTTAATACAACACATTATTCACACATAACGCATATAGCATTTTGCAACGTTTTAACCGCAGTCGATTGAAACCAATGGCTTAATGACAGCTTGCTTTTTATTTATGTTTAAATTTTATATGTTTTATAGGATTTGCTTTTTTTACCATCGCACCGCCCGCCACCGGAGTAGAGTTCATCCATACGACCTGGAGCCACTGCGTTCATCCACAGTGCGTTTCCAGAGAAATTTTTTGCAAGGTACCATTCGGCTTTGAGATGAACTCCCTTCCACGGTGTTTCACGAGCGCTATGACATGTCCTTATTCAAACGAGGCTTATGGAGAGTACTTAAAGGTAGGCAGTGGCTTGTATCTGCTCCTGGCATTGCTGAAGTCCATGGGCGACGGTAACCACTCACCATGAGGTGGGCCGTGAGTTCTTCCACTCATCTAAGCAATAAATAAAAATTAAAGTTGACGGGAGATTTCAATATTGAAACTCCAAAATCGAACACATCTCTTGTGTGTTGTTTCACATAATTATATGTACACTGTTAAACCGATTAGGCCACATTACAAAACTCCCGCAACAAAATCACCCATTCATGCCCCGTCCGAATAGGAAGACTCAACCCTTGTAGTGGGATTCCGCCTGAGGCTCATTCCGTGCCACAAGTAAAGGTGTGAGACCCACGATATAAACAGCATTTTTAATTAAACATAACACGTACTCTGTATTGTTGGAATCGTCCAAATAGTGATCCTACTAATATTATAAACGGAAAAGTTTGTAAGAATGTATGGATGTATGTTTGTTATTCTTTCACGCAAAAATTACTGAATTGATTTTGATGAAACTACAATAATGTGACACAACACATGGCTATAATTTATAAATATATCTATATATTAATACGTGAAGCAAAAACTTTGTTGCCCTTTTTACGAAAATTGCGCGGATGTAGGAGTATGAAATTTCCCACACTTATAGAGAATATAGAGAAGAAGTGAAGAATGCTAATATTTTTTTAAATTATACATTAAAAATATATTAAATCAACAAAGAAAACATTACACACACTACCATGCATTTGACACACACACAACATAGTCTTTGTTTATTGTCAAACTTTTGTTATTGCTTAAAGTCTGTAGTCAAATTGAGAATAAGTTAATATTTTTTATCATTCTTGGCGAAATCTGTCACTATAGAAATATCTAATCTTTGACAATAGAACCATAATAATGTTCAAACTTATGATTTCAATTAATTATAGTCGAAATTCGACTACTGCGGGACCACTAGTAATGTGAATTACCCAAAATATAAGTGTCAAGTAAGTAGGAAAAAAATCTGCCATCTCATTTTCATTATCAATAACAAATTGCAGTTCCCGAAAAAAAGCGAGGGCGGGTCGCTAGTGTTATTATAAGCTTAAGGAGATGGCTTCTTTCCGAAGCTACAGATCATCTGTCTTTGAATTTACTCGTTTAGATAGAGCTTTCATTTTTGGTTACTGTAAGCTAGACGTGCTTTTGAGCCTATGCGATTCTATCATCCTTCATGCATCTGCTTCAAATAAATTGTTTTTGCTACCGGACCAGGTTGGACGTTGGCTACCACCCTCTTTTCTCATTGCCTTCGATGACGGCGTCGTTTTTAGGGCAACGCCAGAGCCGCTATCAAGCCAATCTATACTTAATATTATAAAGCTGAAGAGTTTGTTTGTTTGAACGCGCTAATCTCACGAACTACTGGTCCGATATGAAAAATTATTTCAGTATTAGATAGCCCATTTATTGAGGAAGGCTATATATAGGCTACATAACATTACGCTAAGACCAATACAAGCGAAGCACCAATAAGAAATGTTTCAAAATCGGGTTTTTTTCCCTTTTGAGAGCTTCCGCTGCGTGCGCCGCAGAAACGGTTAAAGTTTTGCTAGAATAATGTATGATAGAATTGTTCCCTTTTAAAAGATCTAAAAAAGTCTGCGACAGCATATGCATATATGTTAAGGCTGGCTCACTATAACGTTTTTTATGCTAACCAAATTTGTTCTAAATCTAAAATAAAGCATTATTTGTGAAGTCGCGGGCAAAAGCTAGTCGACCAATAAATGCTATCGTCGACTATCGTTTTAAACAAGGATCGTGTCATAGCGCTTCCTTAATGAATTGCTCATGCCGGATCCAATCGAAATCATTTCACGTTTTTTGTCGATCAGCATTATTAGCGTGAATATTAAAACGCTTTACACGTTATGTTTCTATTTGCGAATACTTCAGTTTTTGTATCACGATACTTCAATCGACTGTTTATTGGATGTGTCACGCGCGTCTGTTTGTACAGCTTTTTAAATTATTGCATCGTTTACCGATGGTACGGAAAAACTTGGCGAATACGTTAATATGTATATGTTCGTCGTACATTGCCGCTTTTAATTGTATGTCAATTGATGGCTTATTTTCACCTACCGCAATGATTGGCACCGTTCTCCTCCCGAACTCAGCGGTGATTTGGTCGTTTTCTACATGGCTATACCTTTTGTGGCATAAGAAAATCTGTATGCTACAATTAGTACTCATATCCATCTATCTTCTATAATATGTATATGAATGAATTGCGGTTCGATAGTCTCGCTAAAACTCGAGAAAACTCGGACCGATATGGCTAATTTCGGTCTTGAATTTTTTGAAAATTTTGTGGAAGTCTAGAGAAGGTTTAAAAGGTAGATAAATATGAAAATGCTCCGAATTAAATTTAAATAACAATTTTGTTTTCCCTTTGATGTGTCCCCCGTCGGACGGATTCCTTTTGTTTGTTTTATACAAAAGCTTAGGTCTTTTATTTATCGATTGAGGCACTACGAAGTCTGCCGGGTCAGTTAGTCTAATATAAAAGCCGATAGACTTTAAATTAAAAGCCAGTAATGTAAAGCGAAATTCTGGTGATACAATAATGTCGTTTCTTGTGTGTTCTGTATAACCGAAACGGAATAAGGTCGCCAAAGGTGACTTTAAATTAAAATAATTTGTTCAGTATTTTAAGTGCCCATACTCGATGTCATATGTTTGCGTTTATTTGTGCGTTCTGTTTTTCTCTTTTTTTTTTTCTTTTCTTTTCATTCAATACGAGTTGTTTTTGATTGGTTGTTTGCTTAGAGCGAACACTGTTTGTGGTGTGTGTTTGTGTGTGTTAGGGCCGGTCGTGTCTGGTGCAGTGGTGTCTATAACTTTAGTAATAACTGGGAGAACAAATTCACGTACAGTCATCCGGCGCGAATTTAGGATGCTCCGTTTTTATGGGTACCTTTTTTCCCTACCTAAGTTGATAGCCTTGGAGGCTGTTTCAGCTTCTCTTTGACGTGTAGGTGAGCTCACAGGGCTCATATCGGAGTGTTCCTAACACTGGCCCTGCAAGAGTAGTGCTTCGCAGAATCTACCACCGGATCGGAAACGCGACCCACTGAGAAGATCCGGCGAGAAACTCAGTGGGCTGTGTCTATGGGTTAATTTACTCGTCGAGCCCTTCGTCGCAAGCGGCGAGTTCAGTGCTTGAGGTACCTAAAAGCACCGTTAATGGATCGGGAGGATCCATAATGACGTATTTAGGGCATGGGTACCAGAGACTGATAAACATACTTATATATAATTATATATATGCACATATAAATACATTCTTTGACAAAGAGTGGAAGTGCCACCTACAGGTTTTTTCTGTAGTTCATTTGTATTTTTTTATTTTATATTTTCAAACGTTTCATGTGACCCTGAATTATCATGTCCTTGAGTATGTAAAGTGTTCAACCAGTCGGTTTTTTCTTATTGCTTAGATGTGTGGACAAGCTCACAGTCCACCTGGTGTTAAGTGGTTACTGGAGCCCATAGACATCTATAACGTAAATGCGCCACCCACCTTGAGATATAAGTTCTAAGGTCTCAGTATAGTTACAACAGCTGCCCCACCCTTCAAACCGAAACGCATTACTGCTTCGCGGCAGAAATAGGTAGGGCGGCACCAAGTCGTGCGGACTCACAAGAGGTCCTACCACCAGTAATTACGCAAATTATAATTTTTGCGGGTTTCATTTTTATTGCACTATGTTATTCCTTCACCGTGGAAGTCAATCGTGAACATTTGTAAAGTACGTATTTCATTAGAAAAATTGGTACCTGCTGGCGAGATTCGAACACCGGTGCATCGCTAGATACGAATGCACCGGAAGTCTTATCCTTAAGCTACGACGACTTCATTCAGCATTCAGAGAATCGTTATTAAATCGATGTGTTTCGAAATCGATTTGATCATGAATCGATACGCTTGAATTCTTGCATAACCTCATTATCCGTGTACATTTGGTAATTGTAAGACAGTTGACACATGTAGGAAAGATCACGTTTATTTTTTCTTAAATCACACCGAGCCCAATACAATGAGTGTTCCTCTTATCTATTGGTCAATCGTGTACGAATAGGCTTATCTGTCACGCCTAGCATTCCTTTCAAATCTTGTTTAATTAGTCATTTAAACTGATTTGCGGCCTAAAATCTAGTGGCAGTCGTTGTTTTCAATTAATTTTCTGTTTAACCCTTTGACTATCCATTTTTTTTCCTATCTAAGCTGATTGTCTATAGAGGCCATGTCAGCGTCACCGGACTAGTAGGTGAGCTCGCGGCGATCAAACTTGACGATGTTGCTAACACTAGCCGTAGCAAGAGCAGTGCTTCGCAAAATCTACCACCGGATCGGAAACGCGACCCGCTGAGAAGATCCGGCGAGAAACTCAGTGGGCTGTGTCTGTGGGTTAATTTACTCGCCGAGCCCTTCGTCAGGTTCGACGCGAATGATGACCGATGCTTGGGGTGACTATCAAATGGGAGTTACTGACGAAAGGAAACATCTTCCACTGAGCTGGTCTAATTGCTCGGTAGAACGACGGTCCGAATGTTGTTGTTCAGAACTTGTATACAGGCCGACTGGTTGAACACATTACATACTCAAGCACATGATAATTAATGGTCACATGAAACGTTTGAAAATAAAAATAAAAAATACAAATGAACTACAGAAAAAAACCTGTAGGTGGTAGGACCTCTTGTGAGTCCGCACGGGTAGGTATCATCGCTCTGCCTATTTCTGCTGTGAAGCAGCTATGCGTTTCGGTTTTAAAGGTGGGGCAGCCGTTGTAACTATACTGAGACCTTAGAACTTAGATCTCAAGGTAGGTGGCGCATTTACGTTGCAGATGCCTTTTTTTTTTTTTGCATGTGTGGACGAGCTCACAGCCGACCTGGTCTTAAATGGTTACTGGAGCCCATAGACATCTACGACGTAAACGCGCCACCCACCTTGAGATATAAGTTCTAAGGTCTCAAGTATAGTTACAACCGCTGCCCCATCCTTCAAACTAAAACGCATTACTGCTTCACGGCAGAAATAGGCGGGCTGGTGGTACCTACCCGCGCGGACTCCCAAGAGGTCCTACCACCAGTAAAAGGGCTCCAGTAACCACTTAACACCAGGTGGGCTCCCATCTATGTAATAATAATAAAATAAAGAAACGCTCTTACTAGCGAATCGTAGACATGGTTAATACTCATGTCGATAATGTGAAAATGCAAGTCAACCTAATTGCCACAGAACGCATAATGTTGTGAATTATTTCTGTGTGTAAAGAAATGTAAACATTGTTTTTGAAGTGATAACTTCTTATGGGAGGCTAGACCGCTTCGTTACGTAACGCGTTACGGCGCCAGTCTGTCTATCTTCCCTTTCACTCACGCATACGGCAGCGGTGCTGAGAATGTATCTATGTAACTCCTAACTGTTTATATATCATTCTCAATTTACGTTACAATTTCCCTTAAATTACTATATTGTTACGCGCTGGGGTTCGGGATAAATAAAATTTTACCGGAGTATAAATTAAAACTGTATTAGCACTTAGAACACTTAAAACACTTCACAAACTCTCAATTCAGTTCTTCCGCTTCGCTTCCGGTGATCCGTTCAATGTTTCGTTTCGAGTAGTTCCGATTACTAACTGACTGCGTGCCGTCTCTCCAACGCTTTTATAGTCGATTCGAAATACCTAGAATCGTCGAGAATATTCCACAAAAATCTAGCATTGTGTTTCCGCTATCTGACAATAGATGACGTTGTACTTCTCGAGCGTTCTAGATGCTACTAGATCCTTCGATATTCGTTCGACTATTTGGCGATAGATGGCGTTACTCTTACCGGCGTAACATTAATATACATAAAATTTAAGTAATAACCTAAGCTTTTTCTCAAGTTAAACAATTTCAACATTAAACAATTCAACTTAGATTAGTTTAAGTTATCACTTCTGTTGGGTTTCCCGAGACGCACACTTTTTTTTAGTCATTTTGACAGTAATTTTGACTTCAGTTTGATATTCAACAGTCGTCGAATAACACCTTTTGTCGTCGTAATGTTATAAAGTACTTTGAGTCAATTACCTTTAAAAATATTTAGGAAAATAAAAATAAAACATATGTGCAATTGACACGTGATAGAAGTGAAACCTTCAAAAATTTTGACCTCAAGATAATGAGACACACGTAAAATTTCGGGAAGAGGATAATTATTGTAGGTTTTGCTAATAATCATAGTGATAAAAAGTTTGATAATTATTTTATTCATATAATATACAATTTAAATCAGAATGTATTAAGCACGAATATTAGGTACGAAGCAGAGCACAATGAGAACTACGAATATAAGAAACACTGTATAATGCTTGTTATCTCGTTCTCTCCCACCTTAAATCTTATGAATTTGTATGTGTCTGTCTCTTTTTACTGTCGCTTTTTCGTTTCATCGACTTTCGAATCATAACGGTTCTAGGAAAGTTTTCACTTCAAAAATATTGTCTCATACGAAAATTTATTGAACAACATTGATTATGTCATTCTGGATAAACCCGTCCACTAGTACTACGGGTCTCTAATGAAGTGTTATTTCCATTTGGCTCGCTCGTGCGTGGTTCGATAAGTTTTTGTCTTTCTTTTTGATCGCGTATCTATTACATTATCGGATGTTGTCAAAATTAAAAACAACAAAAAAAAAAACCATCACGGAATTGATTTTGGAAGCGACGCGACGCACGCAATGAGTGAGAAGTTTTGACTTGACTTTTTTTTTTTTTGTATAGTTTATCTTGTAATATGTATAACGTGCTTGAATGAATAATTCAAGAATTTTTAAGAAATGACGTCAGGTTATTGACAACTTCGTTTTTTTTTTTTTCATAGTCGGTTAGTTTTATGACAGCGACTATAGACTAAAGATTGCGATCGAATAATGTTTAATGGTTGGTGGCTCTAAAAAAAAGAAATAAATATACAATTAATTGTGGGTTAGAAATGGCGGAGCGGTGATCATTTTATCGTGAAGATAAAAATCGAAATGTAACAAACTATCAGACCTCAAGATACTCTGTTTGTCGTTCTGTGTGAAATGAAAAATCGTAGAGCTAGACGAGCGAATTGATCCACAGACACAGCCCACTGAGTTTCTCGCCGGATCTTCTCAGTGAGTCGCGATTCCGATCCGGTGGTAGATTCTGTGAAGCACTGCTCTTGTTAGGACTAGTGTTAGCAAAATCTCTCAGGTTGAGCCCGTGAGCTCTCCTACACGTCCGAGCGTAGCTGCAATAGCCCCATAGGCTACCAGGGAATAGGTAGGGAAATAAATAAAATGAAAAATTAAAGTCAAGATATGTTTATTTATTACCCTTGTAGGCAGATGACTCCAGCTGTAACTATACTTGAGACCTTAGATGCGTGGACGAGCTCACAGCCCACCTGGTGTTAAGTGGTTACTGGAGCCCATAGATATCGACAACGTAAATGCGCCACCAGCCTTGAGATATAAGTTCTAAGGTCTCACGTATAGTTACAACGGCTGCCCCACCCTTCAAACCGAAACGCATTACTGCTTCACGGCAGAAATAGGCAGGGTGGTGGTACCTACCCGCACGGACTCACAAGAGGTCCTACCACCAGTAATTTAAAAACACGACTATCTCAAGGTGGGTGGCGCATTTACGTTGTAGATGTCTATGGGCTCCGGTAACCACTTAACACCAGGTGGGCTGTGAGCTCGTCCACCCATCGAAGCAATAAACAAAAATGCCCCCAGCCCAGCTGGATAACGAATGTTTCATAAGGTGTACCGATAACCCTATTGGAATTATTATAAATGTCGTCATAATGTCTATAGCCTTTCATATTGGGTCACAAATGGTGTGCAGAGATTTTGCAGCTGATTTAATAAAAAGAGAATCCACGCTCCGCGAGTAGATGTCTCGTATTTATTTGATCTCCGCGAAGTCGTCGACTTTGATCTTAGTCAAGTTCGACTTGTAATAACCTCGTTTGGAAGCCACAGTCGGAATATGTTGCAGATATTACGTTCCGTTGTTGTTGTATATAATAAAGATCGATTTTTTATTTTTTTTTATTGTTTATATGGCTAGACGAGCTCACAGCCCATCTGGTGTGAAGTGGCTACTGGAGCCCATAGACATCTACGAAGTAAATGCGCCACCAACCTTGAGATATAAGTTCTAAGTTCTCAGTGTAGTTACAACGGCTACCCCCACCCTTGAAACCAAAACGCATTACTGCTTCACGGCAGAAGTAGGCAGGGTGGTGGTACCTACCAGTGCGGACTCGCAAGAGGGCCAGTAATTACGCAAATTATAATTTTTGCGGGTTTGGTTTTTATTACACGATGTTATTCCTTCACCGTGGAATTCGATCGTGAACATTTTTAAGTACGTATTTCATTAGAAAAATTGGTATCCGCCTGCGGGATTCGAACACCGGTGCATCGCTACATACGAATGCACCGGACGTCTTATCCTTTAGGCCACGACGACTTCGCGTTGAGGATACCTGAAGAAATTGAAAATTTTAACAGAACGGATTCGCACTTGACCAACTTGCTTTACCGTCTTAACTATGGACTGTGGTTTGCGATGTGTTGTGTCATACCGAAATACACGGTTGTTGGTGTGGACATTCTGTTTGTTCGTATGGTTCGTACCATTAGATTAGGCAATTTGGTACTTAAAAACAACACCGCTGTTTTGCGCCAAAGTTCAATGTAAATAATTATTCTAGTTACATTACAATTACGATAATGTTTTTTTTAATGCCCTTGTTAGCATACGGCCCACCTGATGGTGAGTGGTTACCGTCGCCCACGGACTTCAACAATGCCAGGGACAGAGCCAAGCCGCTGCCTACCGTTAAGTACTCTCCACAAGCCTCGTTTGAAGAAGGATATGTCATAGCGCTCGGGGAACACCGTGGAGGGGAGCTCATTCCATAGCCGGATGGTATGCGACAAAAAAGATCTCTGAAAGCACATTCTGGATGACCACATTGGCTCCAGGTAGTATGGATGAACTCTACTCCGGTGGCGGGCGGTGCGATGATAAAAACGAGATGATAGAATCATTGGATATTGCTTAACTTTGCTTAACCTACCTATTCGCCGGTAGCCTAGGGGCTATTCCAGTGATGGGTAGGTGAGCTCACGGGCTCAACCTAAGAGAATTTGCTAACACTAGCTCTAGCAAGAGCAGTGCTTAGCAGAATCTACTACTCGATCGGAATCACGACCCACTGAGAAGATCCGGCGAGAAACTCAGTGGGCTGTGTCTGTGGGTTAGTTCGTTCGTCGTAACTCTTGGACGGTGGCCGTGGGTTTTGCTGTAAACCAATCGAAAGCCAGATAGTAGTATTAGTAAAGCTCATCATTAAGGAATATGTTGTAGCTGTCGTTTCGTTGGCCACAAATGACGTCACACAATGAAGGTGCGTTCGGTCGAGTATTCCGTAATTTGTGCGGTATTTTCGGGAATACAATAGATGGTTCCCTTAAGGTCGTTAAGAGGTTGCGGTTGTTTATCCATCGATTTTAATCGTGGCGCTTTAGACATCGTTGAGAATACTGGGCACTGAATCTTATCCAGGGTAAGCGTCCGTCGCCTATTTCTGCCGTGAAGCAGTAATGCGTTTCGGTTCGAAGTGCTTTAAGTGTTTTCTAAGTGTTGAATACAGTTTTTAGTTGTACTTTGGTGGAATTTTATTTATCCCGAATCCCAGCACGTAACAAAATGCATTGGCTTACTATACGGCTTACTTACTATGCTATACTATATGTCACTATAGAATAGCATAGTCCGAAAGCAGCTTAATAGTGGAATAATAATATACATGAGGTTCTCAAGAGATTTGCATTTATGCCCCGAGCAGAGAACTAGCTAACTGGTTTTAAACGTTCTGAACGTAAATAATATAATTATTACGTTGAAGTTGCTAATTTAGTATTGCAGTCGCATTCACGTACTAATGCGCTTAGAAAATGTACTTTGTTTGTTATTGCTACGCCCTGGAGCTCGGGATGAATAAAACCGTCACAGCAATACAAATTGAAAGTCTATTTTTTTTCTTCCCTATCTATTCTATTTTTGCGGTAGGCAGCGGCTTGGCTCTGCTCCTGGTATTGCTGAAGTCCATGGGCGACGGTAACCACTTACCATCAGGTGGGCCGTACTTCTAGTCTGTTTACAAAGGCAATAAAAAAAAAAACCTCGAGGGGTTATTCTAAATTCACCGAACTATTAGGTGAGCTCATGGAGCTCAAACCGGCTGTGTTGCTCACACTGGCGCTAGCAAAAGTTCCTATCGCCTATTTGCCGTGCCTATTTCTGCCGTGAAGCAGTAATGCGTTTCGGTTTGAAGGGTGGGGCAGCCGTTGTAACTATACTTGAGACCTTAGAACTTATATCTCAAGGTGGGTGGCGCATTTACGTTGTAGATGTCTATGGGCTCCAGTAACCGCTTAACACCAGGTGGGTTGTGAGCTCGTCCACCCATCTAAGCAATGATAAAGAAGAGCGTCGAATATACTAGACCCCAGCAAGACCTAACTCTTCTTTTTTTGGTCTTCCAGAACGAAAAGCGTCCGAAACTCGCAGCACCAGACATGATCACGAAGACATATCATCGGGGGACACGAATAAGCAGCGGCTGGTAGAATACGCGACGCTGCACGAGAACCGGACGGATCAAGACGCCCTGAGCGCGGCAGCTTCGAAAGCCGACGACGAGTTCGACGTCAGCGTATACTTTGCTAGGCTACAAGGCACCAAATACATCAGCGCCCCCCTCCACATCGACGGCATACCCAGAGACGGAAACGCCGCCATAGGAACCGCCGAGGAGAACCTGGAGGAGATAAATTTAAACGAGCCGGATAAACCGCAGGATTCGCAGCAGAGTCTGACTTCAGATCTTGCGCAGAATCTGTCGCAGCTGCCGAACGTCTTGCCGCACGTGGCGAGCGCCGTTTTTAGCTCGTTCTCCAGTATGCTGAATCTGAAGGGCAGCAGGGAGCAGACGCCCGAGAACTTGAAGCCCAGTTGGGGGGCACCGGTGGTGCGCGAGGCGGAAACGACGGCCCCCAGTCTTAGGGGTGTGGAGGATGCCAAGAACGTCGCGCCCCCACCCAAGGAGCCACCGATTGGCGGTAAGTGATTTTGACTTATCTACTCTATATATATAAAAATGAATTGCTGTTCGTTAGTCTCGTTAAAACTCGAGAACGGCTGGACCGGTTTGGTTAATTTTGGTCTTGAATTATTTGTGGAAGTCCAGAAAAGAAATAAATTTAAATAAATATGAAAATGCTCGGAATCAAATAGAAATAACTATTTTGTTTTTCCTTTGATGTGTCCTCTGTCGGACGGATTCCTTTTGTTTGTTTTAAGTTTATTTTATACAAAAGCTTAGGTCTTTTATTTATCGATTGAGGCACTACGAAGTTTTCCGGGCCTGCATTTTTTTGTATGCCGTATCATAAAAAAATAAAAACGAAAAAAATTGTCTAAAAATTAAAAAATTAAATTTAGGGGTGAACCACCCTTGACATTTAGGGGGATGAAAAATAGATGTTATCCGATTCTCCACTCTGGCCGATATGCACGCTAAGATTCACGAAAATCTGTCGAGCCGTTTCGGAGGAGTTCAACCACGCACACCGTGACACGATAATTTTATATCTATACTAATATTATAAAGAGGAAAGATTTGTTTGTTTATTTGTTTCAAATAGGCTCCGGAACTACTGGACCGATTTGAAAAATTCTTTTTCCATTAGAAGCCGATATTGTCCCTGATGAACATAGGCTACTTTTTTTAAACTTTTTTTTTTGTTTCAAGTGTGTTTTAATGTTTCCGAAGCGTAGCGAGGGCGGGTCGCTATATTAGATAAAACCCATAATAATCAACTATCAATTGACCGTCAACTGTATCATCGCTACGCGTGCGTAGAATTCATAAAGGAATATTGTATTTTGCATTCAATGATTTGCTTTTGTGGTGTGTGTAGGGGAATCACTCAACGTAATCTTGGTTAGATACGAACAGGAAAATTAATAACTTGAAGTGGCTTTCTATATATTAATTGTTTCCTATCTATCCTGGTAACCTTGAGGGGTTGTGTCAGCTTAACCGGGCGAGTAGGTGAGCTCACGGGTTCTAACTTGATGACGTTGCTAACACTAGCCCTAGCTAGAGTAATGTTTCGCAATTTTTTCCACCGGATCTGAAACACGACCCTCTAACGTTGCTAACACTGGCCCTAGCAAGAGTAGTGCTTCGCTGAATCTACCACCGGATCTGAAACGCGATTCTCTGACGTTGCTAATAACACTGGCCCTAGCAAGAGCAGTGCTTAATGATAACGAACTTTTTGTATCGAATTATATTAAGGGAAATTACATTATGCACTATGAACTCACAATATGTGGGAATAACCGAATTTTTTTTGCTTATTTTTTATGTATAATAGGGGAAAAACATATAAAGGCACAGTTGAGATGTTTGATTCAGAAAAAATACTCTCATTTTTGTACTGGCTTCTGGTCTCATATAAGGCGGTTTTGCACAACACAAGACTTGTAGGAATGTATCAGAGTCATTTTCAAATTTGGGCCCAAAAGCGAGTTATTTGATTTAATTCTCATAACCTTAATGTTACCGTAATTATTTTGTTGTCATGACAACAGGCACGTGGTCCTATAACTATATATTCGTAAACAGCGGTAGGCAGCGGCTTGGCTCTGCCCCTAGCATTGCTGAAGTCCATGGGCGACGGTGACCACTCACAATCAGGTGGGCCGTAGGCTCGTCTGCCTACAAGGGCAATTAAAAAACACTGTTAAATTAGGAGTTATACATTAAAAACTACCACCAAATCTCATTCGTATCACTGGTCCGAAATTCAAATTCTAACTTGTTTGCTATTTTTCCAGTAATGCGTGTTGAAATTCGACAATTTTATTTAATCAGTATGATACAATAATAAAGGAAAACTAATTGTATATTAAAATATTATTAAAAACGAAAGAAGTACGTATTTCAAAGCGTTTTAAAAAAGTTCCTATTTAAATTATCATCCGTGTTGGCGTTATCAAGTGCGTAAAATGAAAAATATAAATGAATATTATTTAATTAATTAATAATTAATATATAATTAATTTATATTGGAACGAAGTTCCTTATCGCGCGTTGTGAAAGGGGGCTAGACGGAAAAAATTCTTACGAAAAGTTGTCACGACACTTTTTAGATCCGTCATTCTGACCAATCAACGTATATAGGCGCTTATCGCGTGACATTGCTCGTATCCGATTGGTCCGCGTAATGAGTACAGTTTCTCGAGATAGCCTTTCAACAATAGTAATTTAGTTCATAGTATTGTTTTTTTCTTCTTCATAATGCCGTAATTTATTATTATAAGTTAAAAAAAAAATTACAATTCCTTCACTAATTAATCGAAAGGAACTTCGTTCCATCCGGGGGTGTCCCTTGACACCTCTGAAGTTTTTTATTAATAATTAATTATATACATTAATATTATCAATAAATGAGTCATTGACTTGATTTTGATGAAGCATTTTTTATTCAGAGCACGTCTAAATACAAAAAAATGGAAAATTACAGAAAGTTTAAACTCAAGAAATCGCTACTTTTTTGGTCGCAAAATTGAAAACGACCCATCTACCGTATTATAGGAGGATTATAATGACATGGTATATTTCAGAATGAATAAACAATAAAAGACTTAATTGCGTTTTCTGTTAGGTATATAATAACAAAACAACATTTAATGCTCTTAATTTCTTTTAAAATTAATATTAAAAATAGCGAGCCGTCCTCGTTTCGCTTCGGAAACGCTAAATTTTATTATTGATGATAGCTGAGTCACGCGATGTTACCCGCGGGAGACGCCGCGGGGCCAAGGTAGTCTTTTTTTATTTATTTTTTATTGCATCGGTAGGCAGCGGCTTGGCTCTGCCCCTGGCATTGCTGAAGTCCATGGGCGACGGTAACCACTCACCATCAGGTGGGCCGTATGCCCGTCTGCCTACAAAGGCAATAAAAAAAATAAAAAAAAGATGGGTGGACGAGCTCACAGCCCACCTGGTGTTAAGTGGTTACTGGAGCCCATAGACATCCACAACGTAAATGCGCCACCCACCTTGAGATATAAGTTCTAAGGTCTCAAGTAAGTTACAACGGCTGCCCCACCCGTCAAACCGAAACGCATTACGGCTTCACGGCAGAAATAGGCAGGGTGGTGGTACCCACCCGCGCGGACTCACAAGAGGTCCTACCACCAGTAAAAAAAAGTAGCCTAAATTATTCAATTATCAGCTACCTATCAGTAATAGTCTCGTCAAAATCGGATCTAGCCATTCCAGAAATTAGCCAGAACAAACAGACCGACAGACAGACAAACAAAAATTTTAAATACCAAAATAAAATTATTTTACAATTTTTGTCTGTCTGTCTGTCTGTTTGTTCCGGTTAATCTCTGGAACGGCTGGACCGATTTTGACGGAACTTTCACTGGCAGATAGCTGATGTAATAAGGAGTAACTTAAGCTGCTTATATCTTAGAAAAATAATCTGAAATTATTTTCAAATAAATTAATGTTTTATTAAATCCCACGCGGACGGAGTGGCGGGCACAGTTAGTATAATATAATATATATAACAACATCGGCGTCCGTCGCTCGGAACTGGATAGACGGCTTTAAGCAAACGTGTGTGCTTACATCGATAAATCAATAAAGCCCTACGCAGATAGCCAACGATAATTTTCCATTGACCTCAAACGTGAGGTCGCACGTTCTCGTGTCCGGATGCTGGTGATGATACATCGTTATGCAATTGAAATGAGAGTTCAATAAGTCTTGTGCGGACTTGCGTATTTTAATGATTATACCATAGTATTGGATATGTTTAATACTTATCTGGTGATAAGTCGACGTGGCCTAAAGGATACGATGTCCGGTGCGTTCGTATGTAGCGATGCAACGGTGTTCGAATCTTGCAGGCGAGTAGCAATTTTTGTAATGAAATGCGTACTTAAACAAATGTTCACGATTAATTCCACGGTGAAAGAATAACATCGTGTAATAAAAATCAAATCCGTAAAATTATAATTTGCGTAATCAATGGTGGTAGGACGTCTTGTGAATCCGCGCGGGTAGGTACCACCGCCCTGCCTATTTCTGCCGTAAAGCAGTAACGCGTTTCGATGTTTTTAATTAAACTTTTATTCACCACATTCAAAAATAGCTGAAGAACTTTTGTTGTTATGGTATTTTTTCCAAATTTTAAACTTTAAATGGCTCTCCTGTATAGTTGCAAAGATGTCGCTTAAACCAAATAGCCATTCACCCCTCGATATATGTAAGCCTATATTGAAAATATCGCTAGCAAGATTTAGGCGTGTATCAAATATGTTGTGTTCTGTGCTAGCTACCCGCTAAATGGTACTATATTTGTATTTTTTTATATTTTGTTTCAGGTATAGGAAGCTACAGGATAGCGACAAAGAAAAAATATGCTCAAATACCGGGTTTGACGACCGGTGTGGATAGTGCCGCGCACTTGGCTATGCCCCCGCATCGACCTCAAACGTCTAGTGTTCCCCTAGGCCCGACCGCAACCGAGAAACCTTACCCAGAACCGTCCACAGGCCGAATACAATATTTCACACCCGACACTTCTGTGACCCATCAAATTCCCGAAGTAGACGTGAATAGAGAACCAAATGTTTGTGCTTCAGTGAACGCTTTTGATGTTAAAGATGACGTTGTTCTAACTTACGGAGATTTAGGTCCGAATGAACGTGTAGCTAGTGCTGATATCGCGGGACCAGAGTTTCCCGTGCAATCGGCTTCGACGCCTGTCATACCGCCACCGCCAATGTTCACCAATGTCAAAAAGGACACGTCGATATGTAAATCGGTATTACCTCCCTCGGTAGCTAGGCGAATATCGTCCAACCATCCAATAATCAAACCACAAGCGATAACACCATCGACCATCACCAACATATTCGTTCCAACGCTCCAGGATGACGGGCAAACTTTTGACCAAACTCATTTAAAGCTGTTGGATCCAATGGTTACGTCGACGACGCCAGAATTTAGCGAAACGCCTACAGGTCTTCAGTGTGGTTCGGCTATTGTACCCGTTTCGATGTTCGGAAGTGAAGATTCAAGAAGTAGCGTACCTTTGTTTTCTTCGCTAACTTCTACTTCTACCATAGCGTCTTCAGTAGTACCAGAATCAAGCATTAAGGAACTTTCTTCATCCATAGTAAATACGCCTATAGAAGGAATTGTTTGTGATGATACAATAAATCAACCAACGACCACCAATTTATCTCTACAGCCAGATTTAATAAGCTCAGTAACAATGCACATACTTCCTACGACGATTCCGAGTGCAAATCCAATGTCTACAGGCCAACATGTGATAAAAAAATCCGAGATACATTTTGATCCAACGAACATTGACCAAACTTCAATGGATTCCGCAGTTCATAACGCAAGCGCATTTGTTCCTTCAACGAGTATTCCATTATTCTTGAACCAGCAAACAGCCAATGTACCAACCGACTCATTGCAAACGCCACCAGAGCCACCTAAAGCAATAGGAAATGTTAATTTTAGACTCAACAAGAAAAGACCGCAGTATTATTCCGGTCCCGTTGAAGGTATTGGAGCGATCAGTAATAATATTAAGCCTGTTATAGCTCCGGTGGACGCTAATATTTTTCAAGGTGCTCTTTTCACTCCTACTCATCCAGCTGATCCTCATTTAACATTAGCACAACAGCCTTTTGATATTAATACTCCAGCGAACCCTGCACCTTTTGACATAAGTCATCCACAGCAATCGAGTGATCGGCCAGAGTTCAATACAAGCTTTGATCTAAGCCGACAGACTAATGAAGTTTATGAACCGACAAAAGAATCCTCCGGTTTCGGTATAATCGGATCCTTGAAATCGAAACTCAATTCGATTGATATAAATAAAATTCAAAGTAAGGTTACAACATTCTTCGATCCCGCTTATAATAATGAGGGTAAAATCGAAGAGGAAACTTCACAGACGTTTCAAGATCAAAATACATTCGCTAATCACTACGCTCAGAATCAAGGGAGTAATTTTGAGATATTCGTTCCAAACATCGATGCTACATCCCGGAATCCGCACGATATGCACGCTTACGAACAGCCGAGCCAGTATCACCAGAACCCCTACAGTTATTACCAGAGCGAAGGTCAAAATTACCAGCAACAGGCTCAAATGATTTATTCGTCTACCATGCTCTATCCGGGGTCAAATTTAAACGAAAACATTAGCAATACATCAACCTATCATACACCCGGTTTTAATATCACAACGGAAACGGCCCATACAACTCCACATTCGATAATTACTGATTCAAATATTAAATTTCCTGCCTTAGTTCCGTCTAAAGAGAATTTTGACATAAATCAAAATACAGAAATCGCCATAAAGAATAGTGAACTAAAAACGGAACAACTGCAAAATTTACCAACGTATAATGTTCCACAGTTGGGTCATTACAATAAAGAAATTCCGAGTCGGATAGAAGAGCTCACGAGAACTGCACTACAGAAAAATGATAACGTTAAAACTGCTGATATTGATAAAATGTATCCAATTTTAGCAGTTAAAGATTTCTTCGACATACCACAACCGAGTCAATTATTTAATCCAATTGCTTCTACAGATTCAGTAGCAGAGAAACTCTTGCAAGGTACTTTTCCGACCAAATTGGAGCCATTATTTAAAGTGAATGAAGATTTACCTGTGGCGGCTTCTATATTCAGAAGTCCGGTCGAAGGTAATCTTGAACCGGCTCCCATTGGATTCAAAACAAGTCAAAATACGACCGAATCTCAAAAAGTTATTAAAGATGCTCTCAACGATGACGAACAATTCGATTTCGATTCATTAATCAAACCGATCGATAAATTAATAGATGATCCATTTGATGATTTAGAAAAAGAAGAGGAAATAATTCCTTTAAGAGAAACTAATCTGGTTGAATCGTTGTCGGCCGATCAGATACCTATAGTAGGAGTTTCTACTGTTCCATTATTCGGTCTGTCGACTATTATCGCTGATAAGCCGAAAGAGGCAGGCAGCGAGTCAAAGAAAATAATTTTCGAGCTGCCAAAAACCGAGATATTGAACGCGAACAATATGAGCTTATTCGAAAACTTCGCGCCCCCCCAAAAGAATACAAGGGACGACAGTGAAAGTAGATCGGACCTCAACATGTGCGTGACTTGTAGGGAAGTGAAGAAGCCAGGCAAAGAAAATGAAATAGATAACTTGACCAATCAATTAATTGGGAATTTGACATCGCCTATACAACTTTCGAATGCTGTGGAAGTGTCACTTGTTGAGACAAATGCGACAGATAACAGAGAAGGCAATGTACAGGGTGCTGAAAAAACACAAATTGCTGCGGAAACTACCGGCACGATTCCTATTCATTCAGTTACTGAAAATGAAGAGAAGGGTCCAAGAGAATTCGGATGGACGGATAAAACTGAATTTTCTGCACAGCAACCTGAAGACCATGACTATACCTTCAAACTAGATCCAAACTCAATAGGATTCTTTGGAAACAATTCTTTGTTCTTTGACAAAGTGCCTAGCGTAAGTGAAGATTTAAAGACTGAATTTGAGAATACAAAAGAAAATCAGGGGCCGCGTTGTCCTGAAATACCAACCGCTCCACCAGCGGAAGAAGATAGTACATCAGAAGGAACAGGTGGCTTAGACGTCCACTCCATAGAACAAGACGCTAATAAAGATTTCCCCATCTACGAAGACTTTTTAATAGAACCATCGGAAACTGACGAAAACAAAACCGAGTTTGGAAAGAAGGAGATGAATCAAGATGCGAAGGAATCTGACACGTTCACGAACAGAATTGACAAATTTAAAAAACTAGAGGAGACAGTCGATCATGATGATATTTTTGACAGAACTTCACTTTTTACTTTACCACCGAAGACAAGTCCAGCAATCACAATAGCCTCGTATTTCGATACGGGGAATTACGCAGCCGAAACGCACTACCGGAATTCGTTTGGCTCACCGCCCAGCGCCGGTTATCCGGTCTCAACCAGTATGAGGATCCCACCGGGTTTCGAGGAGGAGTACCATAGACGGATGAGCGGAACTCTTCACGATAAAGCAACCCTCGATAAATTGAAGGATTCCGTTCCTCTGATACCTGACACGACCACACAGACATCTGTAATTTGCACGAGTACTTACACCGCCCACAGGGAAGTGTCCCCAGATCTTAATTACAAAATAGAAGCCAGCATAGCGGGAATAGTTGAAGAGGTGTTGACTGCGCGAGAACCGAATGAAAAATCAGATTGTATCACAACGTTTGCCGGTCAGAACGCTGAAGAGATAGACGCAGTCAAGCATGCCGCGAATAGGCTTGGTGATATTATGATATCCGAGCTAAAGATCCCCGAAACAAAACCGTTACCGGATCCCATGAATTTCTTTTCGTCACCAGAAGTTTCTAGAGCCGAACCGGGAACGTTTAATAGATTAGCTAGTTATTTTGCTTCGCCGCCCGCCAGTGATCCGTCGAAGTCTTTTTTTGAATTGAGCCAAAGTCAAAATCATTACAGACACGCTAATGACGGTCCCGGAGACTCTTCTCGTTTCGCGTACCAAAATCATCGCTTCGATAATAACGTAACGGACTCGGAAAAACAGAAAGCCACATTCGATCTGATAAAAGATTTGACGTCGACGCGTTACATACCAAACGAACAGATAGTCAGAACCGTAAATTATTTCACGATTGAATACGACGATCCTAATATAAGCCGCCCTAGACGCGATCCGGATTCGAGTAAAATCGAACCTAACCATTCCGAGAGAGCGGATGACAACAACGCGGCGTTCTATCGAGACGTTAAAATCTGTGAATACTGTTGCGATTTCAATACGAACGTTTTTAATATAAACGAAGTTAGTTATAAAGTTAAGGCGACCGCTAACGATAATAATAACGCGGCCGGTAGTAAAGGCTGTGATGTCAGCATGGAACGTGTTAATGCAGTCAATAAAAACGTGACCATAAACCTTGAAGGAGCAACCGACGGAGTCACCGATGATGCAGTTACCGTTCTCAGTGAGGTAGGAAGTTTTATTAAGCATAATACAGTAATATACCCCCCTATAACGCGGTGCATTGGTTACGCGTTATAGTTGTATACCCGTATAACGCGATTTTACGACCTCGTATAACGCGTTACGTATGAATGATTCATCTCGTTTAACTTTAAATGGTATATTTTTATTAATTTTAAATAAAAAATATAAAAATAAATTTAACCTACGCCTTTAACCACACAAATTTAATGAAATAGTTTAATTTTGTAATAACACAGTTGACACGCGTGCAAAGGTACGCGAAACTAATTATGAACTGTACATTACAACTGTATTATAAATTTCACAGTACGGAAATATGTATGTGGGAAATCCCCGCGTTGTAGAGGTGAATGCCCGCGTTATACGGGGGATTGAAATCGCGTAATATGAAAACGCGTAATATGAAAACGCGTTATAGGGGGGAATACTGTATATTAATTACGAGCGACCCGCCTTCGCTTCGCTTCGGGAACTGTAATTTATTATTAATTATGAAAATAAGAAGACAGATTTTTTTCCTACTTACTTGACTTATTATTGTAAAGTTTTATCAAAATCCATTCAGTAGTTTTTGCGTGAAAGAGTAACAAACAAACATACATCCATACAAACATTCATACATATGAAGTCATCGTGGCCTAAAGGATAAGGCGTCCGGTGCAATCATGTCCGGCGTTGCACCAGTGTTCGAATCCCGCAGACAGGTACCAACCAAATTTTTTAATGATATACGTACTTATCAAATGTTCACGATTGACTTCTACGGTGAAGGAATAAGATAACGTGTAATAAAAATCAAACTCGCATAATTATCATTTGCGTCATAACTGGTGGTAGGACGTCTTGTGAGTTCGTACAGGTAGGTACCACCACCTTACCAATTTCTGCCGCGAAGCAGTAATGCGTTTCGGTTTGAAGGGTGGGGCAGCCGTTGTACTGTAAAAACTGAGACCTTAGAACTTATGTCTCAAGGTAGATGGCGGTATTTACGTTTTAGATGTCTATGGGCTTCGGTAACCACTTAACATCAGGTGGGCCGTGAGACGGTCCATCCATGTATGCAATTTAACCTTAGAATTGAAACTTTCGCGTTTATAATATTAGTAAGACTAGAGGTCCCGCAGTAGTCGAAATTCGACTATAATTAATTGGAATTGTAAGTTTGTACACTATTATGATTGTATTTTATATTTCTATAATCACAAATTTCGCCAAGGCTACTATATAAAAAAATATTAATAAAGAAAAACAATATTTAATCTATTCTCAATTTGACCACAGACGTCAAGAACCAAAGTTTGACAATAAATAGTATACATGCGTGTGTGCGTCAAATACATGGTATATAGTGTGTGTAATGTTTTCTTTATTGATTTAATCTATCTTTTATGCATTATTTAAAAAAATATTAGCATTGTGCACTTCTTCTCTATATTCTCTATAAGTGTGAAAAATTTCATACTCGTCCGTCAGCGTAATTTTCGTAAAAAGGGATACAAAGTTTTTGCTTCACGTATTAATATATAGATATATGACATATCGTTCTTCAAACGAGGCTTGTGGAGAGTACTTAACGGTGGGTAACAGCTCGGCTCTGCCCCTGAAATTGCTGACGTCGGTTAAACTAAATAGCCTTTCACCCCTCGATATATAGTATTAGTAACATACTTCTATTTAGGGCATCTTGTGAATCCGCACGGGTAGCTACCACCGCCCTGCCTATTTCTGCCGAAAATCGAAACACAATACATCTAAAATTTAGACAGCATGTGTTAGAGGTTGTGAGACAATTGGTGAAGTCCATAGGCTCCCATTACTTCCACTACAGGAGGTTGGCCGCAAGTCGTATATCCGTATAGGATATGAAAGTAAAAAACATATTGCAACGGAGCACATTCGCGTCATGGAAATTGTTGGTATTGACGCGGATGGTCTTGGACTTCTACAACCCACAGTGGGACATTGTCAGTTCCTTTAAAATTTTCTGGACCCACAGCAACCTTAAAGCGTCATCCAGCCGATCCTTCCAATCTGCCACAGTGACCAAAAGCAGTGTTAGTGGTTTTAGCAATGCCCTGTGTGTTTCAGAACCGCTCTCTGGCCGAATACAATCCTGTGAAGTACCACTGGTTCTATAGAGTCGACATCGAAGGCAAATCCATATGGAGGGGCTTCTCGGAAGTCGATTCGAAAGCTCTCGAGGAAGCTTATCTAAGCCGTAAGTTCGAGACGAATTGAGATCTAACGTTGGTCGTTGAAATTGCTTAGTGTCTGTTTGGTTAAGCTAGTTTTTCAGGTGTATACGTGGCAATCCAAAGAACAATGAGGTCGATGTCTCAATGAGGTTACGTGACCATTGTTCTGTTCTTTAGATTGGAACGCTAGACTGTATTGTATCCGTACAGTTCGCCAATGCTTTAAAGAATTTCAAAGGGATGCGATAAGTTTAGGAGCTGACGAGGTCTTTTGATGATCGCTGTCACTCCGGAACCTAGAGTAGGAGAACCGCTATCCCAATTCAACTTGTAAAATCGATTTTGATAATTCATCCATTACAAGACACCATTGATTATGTGACTTCAGATAATGATTAATTGCTACGTGTTAATAATGCCTAGTTCATAGGATCTTTGAGGCTTATGGTACGATCTAAGTGACTTCCTCTCGATGTCTTCGGGCTACGTTGAGGCATCTCAGGATCTTGCAAAAGATTCTCAAAACCGTAAACTATTCCAGCCGATCTCAACGAGAAGACGCTGGTGGCAACTGATGGAGGAAGGTATGACGTGAACGTGGTGGGGAGACTGAGGACAGCCGTCTACTGGAGCGACAAGCCTACTAATGTCTTAAGGTATCATTCTCATCTTAAGGTATATTGGTATTTCAGTATAAGATCGCACGAGTGATCTGTTAGACTTGATGAAGTTCGAAACTTGACTCTGTTAGGAGTTAATTACCATAGACATCGCTGACCACAAACGTTACATCGAGATGTGACAGCGACTGTGTAGAGTAGTACTGTAGTAGTAGCTGTAGTAGTATGCTCGGTAGTAACCGAGAACATATTATTTCCCTACAAAGACATAGATGACTTTTGAACAAATGTCTCGAGACAGGAGTCATCGGCATTGCGGTATCGACTGGCATTAGCCACGAGCATGTAACCTTCATGATATGTTTATAACCCTGAGACCATGAGTTTGCGGCTCAGATAAAAGGATGCCATCGCGTCTTAACAGAGATCTCCAAATCGGAGAAAAGTACCGTAAGGTTTTTGTATAGTGAATCTTAACAATACCGTCAGATTATAACTGCGACTTTTTCTCATTTCTCGTAAATCTCAAGGGTTTGTTCTGCCCAGCATCCGTATTCGCTCGGTCCTCTCGTTAAGTGTCACGTCTAGCCAATGTGATAATGACGGTGCTCTAATATCTCAGATGTAGCTGGTTCTACAAGGGCACAACCGACGCGAGATACGTGCCCTACTCGGAAGCGGTGGCCGAGAGACTTGAGGTGAGCACAGCTATTTTCTTTGACAAGCGTCGACCGTGAAGTTAGTGGTGCTCAAATTGGCAGTGAAACGTGACCGGCACCGAGGTACCACCACCCTGCCTATTTCTGCCGTAAAGCAGTAATGCGTTTCGTTTTGAAAGGTGGGGCAGCCGTTGCAACTATACTGAGACCTTAGAACTTATATCTCAAGGTGTGTGGCAAATTTACGTTGTAGATGTCTATGGGCTCCAGTAACCATTTGACACCAGGTGGGCTGTGAGCTCGTCCACTCATCTAAGCAATAAAAATAAAAAAAAGTCCTGAGTACCCCGCAAGCATCTTAGGCACCGAAACCTCAGTGGGGGTTCGACCTCCGACCCGAAAAGGAATACGTGGACTATTGTCTCCCCACTGATGCCAGTCTAGTCTCTCTGACTTTCAAAGTCCGTCTTATTCCCGAGTTGAACCACAGTTTAATTCAAATGGGAATTTACTCAAATTCATAATTGCAGTGGCTTAAATAATAAGACGACCGGTGCATTCGTATCGAGCAATGTGACAGTGCCGGTGTTTGAATCCCGCAGGCGGGTACTAATTTCTCTAATGAAATACGTACTTAACACAGATGTTCACGAATAACTTCCAGCATTTAGGTAATGTAGGTTTTTTTTTAATAAAAGTGAAACTGACTTTTATTCTAATTTGCGTAATTACTTTGGTGGTACGATGTCTTGTGAGTTCAACACATTTGGATCACATTGCGCCCTAGTTCTACCACAGTTGTGACTTACGACCTCATGTTTTTATTATGATTGAGGGCTTACTGGTGGCCTTTCCAGTTTCACAAGGACAGGGCAACCTCATGTCTGAAGGCGTGCGATGGCTTTGCTGTTTACACGCTCCGGTCACGACTTAAAAATCTCTCAGGTTGTCAGTTCGTTGATTAGTCTATGGAATAAATAAATAAAATCTTTCCCCAAGAACGAGTACCTCCACGCCGTGACGACGGGCGAGTGGCACAGGAAACTGCTTCTGCCCAACAACGAGATGGTGGTGATGCACGGTCCGTCCGTGATGGTTCATTTCCTGCACAGCGGCTCGACTGACGGCTTCAGCGCTCCGCCGGTAAGTCGACTATAGGAAACCAGACTCCGAACCTTGGGAGACCGTACTCTTTGAATGTTCCGTGCAGTTTTTATTAGCTATGTCCTCGAACGGCATCCTCATTTCTCCTTTTAAAACATGCAAGTTTTTGTAAAAATCTTTCCTGATCTTTGATTAGCTGTGAATGTATAGGGTCTCACTCTGAACTCGGATATTTTAAAGGATATATAAGAACAAATGTTATACATAATACAAGCAGTGGAAACAGCAAAATTGAGATAAGGCTACTTGGGTTCTTTGTCTACTTGCACTGGGTCGATATTATCAGACATTACTGAGCCGGTAACTTTTTTCAAGCTCCGATATTTTTTGTTGCTTTATGCTTGGAATAAATATAGAAATAAATGTCATAAAGAGATCTTTTTTTTGGGCACTTAGGCTCATCTGATGCTGAGCCCCCACCGAACACGAAAGGATACGGTGCCGTGTGTTTATTAACTATGCCGTTACGTCAATATCCCAATTGCTCTGACCGTGCGTTTGATCTAGCACGCATGGAAAACACGTGGCAATTCTGCCTAGTTATCACGAAGTTATCGCGTAACCCGACCTTGATTCGCGATAACTTCGCGAAGCAAGGTCGGGTTAGCTGTTACAACAACCTGAAGTCTCAATATGGATAGGGGATTTTAGTCTGGTTACTATCGAAGATCCATAGTCTCAAGCTTTTTTTTATTGCCCTTGGAGGCAGATGAGCATACGACCCTCCTGATGGTAGGTGGTTACCGTTGCCCATTGACTTCAGCAACGCCAGAGGTAGAGCCAAGCCGTTGCCTACACCCCATACACTCGGACCTCGAATACCCCTAATCCCTTCCCATCCTAATCCCGTTCAACTTCCCAGCTATTCTCTTTCGGGAAACGAGTGTACAGGAATCCTCCAAAGATTAAACTACCCCCGAGCGAACCGAAGAGAGTCGACCACTTACTGTTCTTGGTGCACGGTATCGGAGAGCACGGCTGCCAAAGGAAGAAGGTTATTTTTGGATTCTAGAAGCGGCAACTCGCGAAATTTAGGGGCCATTTTTTGTCAATGAAATAACGTGTCTTCAAGATTATGATGTTAAAGTTAAACCGAAAAGAGTATTTATAATTCGACCATTCTCGTATGTAGCAGCTGAGAAATGCATCCATTAATGCAGTCGACTACGCAAGGAAGACATGATATAGAACTAAATGTGTCAATCCGTTTAAAGTATTCGCAGAATCTCAGAATTCAATATTGCATGTGTTTAGTGCGAGCTTAATAACGTTCTCGATAGCGTAAAAGTTAACTAAAATTTGTATGCAGTTGGAACAGCGCCCCTAGCGGAAACGTAGACAAACGTCCATACAAATTTTAGTTAACTTTTACGCGATCGAGAAGTTAAAAAAATCCCACTAAGCACACTGGTTCGAGGGGGGGGATGCATTTTAATTGGTCCTTGAAAAGATCGTTCTTTCGATCCTCATCGAAGACTTTCAACATATTCCTCGAGAACTTCTAGAAAGCTTTTTTGAAAAGTTACAGTTTAGTTATGAGGCTGTTTTTGGAAGGAGTTTGTGGCTGCAATTCCTTAGATGGTTAGCTTGAGCCCACAGACATCAGAGCTTTAATACCAATATCGGTCGAGACCAGAAGTCGCAATTACAACTGGCACATCTCTCTTCATCAATGGCTTCGAGAGAAGGAAGAGAAACCAGTACAGTCTCGACCTTCTGTTGGCATCACAATGTACTTCCTGACAGCAATCAGCTGCGATACCCCGCGTGGTACGTCGAGGGTCCGACGAGTCCGAGATCGAGGACACGGAGCCATCGAGCATCGACCACTTGCTGCTGCTGTGTCACGGCGTGGGTTCGGCATGCGACATGCGGTTCAGGTCCGTCGAGGAAGTGGGTGAGTTCGAGCGACATTCACCGCTCTAGAGTCTGGTTTGGTGAAGGATCCTGTGCGGCCAGACGTGGTCTGGTGCTTAGGGAGGTATAATAGTATAATTATCGAAGGAAAAACAGATATATCATGGGATACTTGGTTTAGATCGATTGCCACAAAAGAGACATGTGCTAAATAGTAAATGCCACAACGTCCTAAGAGGTCAAAGTCGTTAGATTGGCATAGTGCCTTCTGGTCTTGAACAAGAATGTCGTGATCACACATGAACAAGTACCACCAGTTTGAAGGGATTGTATGCCCCGCCTCATGTATTGGAAGCGTAGTCTTGTCAAAGGCAAAAGTGGCTAAGATAAGAAAGATGACTTTAATATGCCCTAATTCTGATGCAGCGTGGTGCATACTGATGGTAGGACCTCTTGTGAGTCCGCATGAGTAGGTACTGCCGCGAAACAGTAATGCGTTTCGGTTTGAAGGGTGGGCCAGCCCTTGTAACTGTGAGACCTTAGAACTTATATCTCAAGGTGGGTGGCGCATTTGCATTGTAAATGTCTATGGGCCCCAGTAACCACTTAACACCAGGTGGGCTGTGAACTCTTCCACCCATCTAAGCCATAAAAAAAAAAAACGAACTGGAACCTGTGAAATACCCCGCATAAGTAATCAAAGAGTACTTCGGCATACTTTTTTGGGTATAAATGTTCCACCGTAATGATCTGATGCTTGTATTCAAACAGTGGATGACTTCAGAGCCACCAGCCTTCAGCTGGTCCAGTCCCACTACAGGAACTCGTTCGACAATGGTGCAGTCAGCAGGATCGAGGTAATGTATTGACTAATGTATTGGAGTGGGGTTAGTGGACATCACCACTCGAAGGTCGCCATTTCAAAATGACGTCGATTTTACCATATCAATACCCAGGTTCCGTAATAAGGACCTTACGCTGGGCCTATTTGGTCTTAAGTTGAAAAGCAATTTGAACTGACGAATGTATTAGAGTGGGGTTAGTGGACATCACCACTCGAAGGTCGCCATTTCAAAATGACGATTTTACCATATTAATTCCCAGGTTGTGTTCAGATCATTGTTTCCCTAGACACGTCCTTACGGATCATCAGATCCAATAACCTTTGCCTTAGATGCCTTCAGCTCTAACACTAGGAGCAGACTTAGGGACTACGGTAGCCTTACTTGTCGAACTCGACAAAGAGTTTGACGTGCAACCTAACCCATGCATCAGCTCGCTGAGTTTCTCGCCGGATCGTCTCAGCGGGTCGCGATTCCGATCCGGTAGTACATTCATTCGTGAAGCAGCTACTCTTGAGTTGTTAGGTTTCCTTCGGAGGCGCTCGGGCAGCTGTTAGCAAATCCCACCCCTCTTGGCTGAGCCTTTGCTCGCCCACCTGTCCTGGTGAAACTGGAAAGGTCTCCGTTCCACCAGCAATCCTTCGATCATTGTTGACTAAGGTCCTCGTTTCCAGGTCCTCCCAATATCTTGGCACGCCAGTCTCCACTCGGGCGAGACCGGCGTGGACAAGCGTCTCGCTCAAGTCACCCTGGATAGCATACCGAAGCTGAGATCCTTCACCAACGACACCGTGCTGGACGTCCTGTTCTACACCAGCCCGGTGTACTGTCAGGTATGATCACGTGATGGGGACCGTGGGCAGCTACGGAGCGTCAGAAATCTCAGTCGGAGTACAGTATCTTTCTATCGCTGTGTGCAAGTGAGCTGACATCTCAACTACTGATTTATTGAAGCTGGCGTCAGCTTTCTAATAAAAAAAGAATCATCAAAATCGATTCACCTAGTCAAAAGTTATGAGGTAACAAACATAAAATCTTACGTTACGGACGATTTTTCCCGGTTAGGGTACCCATCCGCATCGTCCCATAAGGAATTTCTTCCGAAAAAATTTCATGTGTAATGAATCGATGTGTAATTAAGCTATTCTTGGATTACAGACAATCATCGACACTGTCTGCAAGGAGTTGAACAGGATATACGGAATGTTCCTTAAGCGGAATCCTGAATTCAGAGGGGGGGTCTCGTTGGGGGGACATTCTCTGGGCAGCGTCATACTCTACGATCTGCTGTGCCACCAAACGGCCAAGGTACGTTGCGTGTCGCACACAAGCGTGATCGAGCTGACGGCTCTCGCGCTGTGAAGTGGGTACCACGTCAATACACGTCATAGATTGAGAAGTCGTCGTGGCCTAAAGGATAAGACGTCCGGTGCATTCGTGTGTAGCGATGCAGCGGTGTTCGAATCCCGCAGGCGGGTACCAATTTTCCTAGTGAAATACGTACTTAACAAATGTTCACGATTGACTTCCACGGTGTGAAGGAGTAACATAACGTGTAATAAAAATTATACCCGCAAAATTATAATTTGCGTAATTACTCCGTGCGATGAAGGGCTCGACCAGCGAATTAACCCATAGACACATCCCACTGAGTTTCTCGCCGGATCTTCTCAGCGGGTCGCGTTTCCGATCCGGTGGTAGATTCTGCGAAGCACTGCTCTTGCTAGGGCCACTGTTAGCATCGCTCAGGTTCGAGCCCCGTGAGCTCACCTACTAGTTAAGGTTACGCTGAAATAGCCTCTCAAGGCTATCAGCTTAGGTAGGATTTAAAAAAAAATTTAGCACGCAATGGAACGCAAAAGTTAAATGACACGTAATTTACGTGTTCATTGCGCGCTCGCGAATTTTCGTCTAGGTGTCCAGGTCGACGGAGAAGGTTTTCGTGGTGGGCAGCGCGGGCACGGGACAGTCTTCCGTGAAGTATCCCAATCTGGACTTTGAGCCGACCGCACTGTACGCCCTGGGAAGCCCTATAGGTACTGACCTCATTACTTTACTGTTTTAAAGTGAAACTTTTTTTACATTGTCTCAAACATTTTCGTCTGCGTGTTGCATGTCGCGTGACGGTCGGCCGCGGAGTAGGGATAAAGTGAAAAACGCTCGTCAGAGCAGCCAAGGCCAATATGGCGGCGCCTATAGTTCGCAGCAGCCGACCGTGTAGTGTATAGACTATTACACATTTGTGCCCGTGCTCCACGCTATTTTTATTTTGTTTTTGTCAGTGTTTAATGTCAATGTTGTTTGTCAGAGTTGAAGTGTCTATAATGTGAAAAAAAGTTTCAGTTTTACCGTGGTTTCATAAAACCACACAATCCTTTTTTTAGCTTGGCAGGGGCTGGGCAGACGTCGCGACTGGCCCGGTGCCGGTCAATTGTTGTCCATAGACATCAGAATGAGCAGTGGCTTTGATGTGCTCTTGGCATTGTTGATGTCCTTAAGTGACGCCAACCACTCAACATAAAAGGGTCCGTGTGCTCATCTACCTTCAAGAGGATCCGAAGAGGACTGCAAGAATGTCATGCTGTAGAAGTGGGTAGGATGGCGACGACTGTCTGCTCTTGTCTTCTTCATAGAACTCTACTGGTGGTAGGACCTCTTGTGAGTCCGCGCGGGTAGGTACCACCGCCCTGCCTATTTCTGCCGTGAAGCAGTGATTCGGTTTGAAGGGTGGGGCAGCCGTTGTAACTATACTTGAGACCTTAGAACTTGTATCTCAAGGTGGGTGGCGCATTTACGTTGTAGATGTCTATGGGCTCCAGTAACCGCTTAACACCAGGTGGGCTGTAAGCTCGTCCACCCATCGAAACAATAAGCTTCGGTAGGCAGCGGCTTGGCTCTGCCCCTGGCATTGCTGAAGTCCATGGGCGACGGTAACCACTCACCATCAAGTGGGCCGTATGCTCGTCTGCCTACAAGGGCAATAAAAAAAAATCGAAGCTCACGGACATCAGCAAAGTCGGCCGCGAGACTGAGGCACTCGCCTCTCAGAACCGTTCATAGACGTCATTCGGAAAATAGCAGTATTCGAATCTAGACTTTATCGTGTTCACATTACAGCCATTTTCGAATGCATCCGCGGCGTCGAGTCGCTCGGCCTGGACTTCGCATTGCCGACGTGTCGAAAATTCTTCAATATATTCCACCCTTACGATCCGATAGCGTACAGGTGAGATTTTAAGATAAAAAACTACCCACAATTTTGTGAAGTGAATTTTCTTTAGGTGCTTAAGTCGCGATAGAGTCGTTACGGCTAGAGAGAAAAGATACAATTTGGGAAGAGTCAGAGTGAGAGAATAGACAGAGCGTCTCGCGAACCACTCGACTGCGGTGAGAGGGAGAAAGTGAGATAGGTCGTTTCTCTTATAC
Source organism: Bombyx mandarina (assembly GCF_003987935.1). The sequence continues at coordinate 842,250 of NW_021011547.1, read as the reverse complement.
ATCTTGTGTTTACGGGCGTCAGCCGCTAGATGGCTTGTTATTAATTTCTCATTGCTTCTGTAGATGGCAGTAACATATTTATTATCTTATATTTTATTGTTCATAAAGGATTTAAAAAAATATCTATATATATATATAATTTAAAATATATATCGGCGCAATTCCACCATTTAGTTAACTAAAAATAGTTAAAGTTAACTGTTTCCTTAATGTTACGCATGTAAACATCTGTTTAAGACGATATTCAAGAGAATTCATGACTAAACTACCCCCACTTCTACCATAGACACGAGTGACTATTGTCGCACAACACATTCAGACCGAGGCGGAGCTCTCTGTTGCTATCACCGTACACTAGAGATGTTTTTTTTTTATTTTTTATTGCTAGATGAGTGGACGAGCTCACAGCCCACCTGGTGCTAAGTGGTTACTGGAGCCCATAGACATTTACGACGTAAATGCGCTACCCACCATGAGATATAAGTTGTAAGGTCTCAGTATAGTTACAACGGCTGCCCCACCCTTCAAACCGAAACGCATTACTGCTTCACGGCAGAAATAGGCGGGGTGGTGGTACCCACCCGCGCGGACTCACAAGAGGTCCTACCACCAGTAATCACAAGAGGTCCTTCAAATGTAATAAATGGAAATCATTGGAAAAATGAGTATTAATTACTATCACTATGGAATATATCACTATGACGTCATCATTTTATGAACACCGTGGAACTAGTCTAATCCGTCATATCTATAAATGGTGAACAGGTCGTTTCTCTCATATTCAACATTCGCTATTACAAGAAAAATTTAATTTAAGGACGAAAAACGAAGAAGACCACAATACTACACGCCGCACACAATAGAAGTTTCACTTCTTTCACGCGAACCATTTTTTTTTTTTTTGTTAATTACCCACGTATCGTTTCGCTCGTTTCTGATCCCAAAGGGTCAGTTGTTCTGCAGTACTACCGTTGAGGTTTTGACCTCATATCTCAAAGTGACGTACGCATTGCGTTACATCGGACCACGGGCTTCGAGTGGCCCGTCTAAGCGAATCGCGTGCATGGATATAATAAATAACGGAGAGATAAATATTACAAGAAACTATTTTGAGTCTATTGTAGGTGATTAGGTTTTATCACAAAACAATTTAAAAGAGAAAAAAAAAAACAACAGAAATGATAACTTAAACTAATCTAAGTTGAATTATTTAATATTGAAATTGTTTAACTCGAGAAAAGCTTAGATTGTTATTTAAATGTTATGTATATTAATATGATAATCTAAAAGAAAATTGTAACATAAATTTAAAAAGATATATAAATAGTTAAGAGTTCCACATGTTCTTAGTACCGCTGTCGTACGTGTGAGAGAAAGGGAAGCCAGACAGACTGGCGCCGTAACGCGTTACGTAACGAAGCGTCTTACCCTCCCGTAAGAAGTTTCACTTCAAAAACACTATACGTATATATTGTTTACAGAATCGAGCCGCTGATAAATCCCGGACTGAAGAACGTGAAACCGGAGCAGATACCGCACCACAAGGGAAGGAAGAGGATGCACCTGGGTGAGTAATGGTGTACCATTCAAAACTGTTACCATTGAAGTGTTACCATTGAAATCGTACAGAGGCGGCCCTGTCTATGACGCAGCACTGTCATGGGAGCGCCGGCCTTGACTCTGTCAATAACCATGTTAAATTTGTACCTATTACGTTTTGAGTGCGCGCTCACTAGAGGGCGCTAGTATTAAGTACATGTGCTGCCATCGTTTGACGGCTATGTACATTACTAGAGTTTTATATTAGCGTGTTAAATTTATAGACAGGGTAGAAGTCAGGAGCACCAGCTCAGTTTATTAAAGTGTTCGCTGGTAAATGGTGGTTCGTGTGTAAACGGGAGCCAATTAAGGTGGCGCCACTGTAGCAAGTGGAAGGATTTTGTAAAGCAGTGCCCTAAATTATTAGAGTAGGATATTAAATTGCGAAGGGAAGTAACGCGCTTCCTACGTAAATTGTAATTTATATATGTGTGTGTGTGTTAGATGTATGTGAAGCAAAAACTTTGTACCCATTTTTAAGAAAATTGCGCGGACGGAGGAGCATTAAAGGACAATGCCCATTTTCTATGGGCGTTTGGGCCCCTAAAAAAAGTTGTCGGGTGATGATGATTTTAACTTAATTTGATAGACAAAGAAATATCCTTTAATATTCAGAAAACGATTTTTATATTCTCACCCAGGTTTAAGAGAAATCTGTTTTTTTCTGCAGCTAAAATTAAGTTGTTAATTGTTTTCTTCGAAATCAATAATCGCTCTCATCATTATTTACAGTATTAAATAAGTTAATTGTGGTTAATGTTGCTAGAAATAAGCCCTTACGTACATTTTATTATTATTATATCCTCATAATANATTCTCACCCAGGTTTAAGAGAAATCTGTTTTTTTCTGCAGCTAAAATTAAGTTGTTAATTGTTTTCTTCGAAATCAATAATCGCTCTCATCATTATTTACAGTATTAAATAAGTTAATTGTGGTTAATGTTGCTAGAAATAAGCCCTTACGTACATTTTATTATTATTATATCCTCATAATAATAATAAAATGAAATGAAATCCGCAAGCCGGCAACGATATTGTTGTTGTTGCTTTTAAATTCGCCAACAAGCAGGCAAAGAGCGTAGCCTATACAGCCTAGTCTGTCATAGTTATATTTTTTATGTTAATAAAAATCCGGTGTATTTTTATTGCTTTTTGGGAGTTTTGACGTCAACTTGATGAATAGCACATTGAGTGAGCGAGAATTCCCGCAACCTTTTATCTTGAAAAAAAAAAAGTCACTGCTATGTTAGCCACAGTTTTATTCCAATGCCTCAATAATCGTGAACAACGATTATTGACATTTAATACACAAAACAACACCCAATTTGTATATTATACATCACAATAAGCTATTAAAAAAACATAAAATAAAACTTCAAGTGACGCTTCACTCGGGTTGCTGCCAAAACTCTGATCATATATGATAAGAATAGAGTAATGGTAGGCCATTGAGATTTTTACTAATGGAATCATTAATATCTAAAAATATTAAATAATTCATGGTTTTAAGTAATAATTATTATTACAATACATAAATATTGAATTGAACAACAATAAACTAAAAAGTCTGTGAATTATAACCATTAGCATTTTTTTTAATTTGTTGTTCAAGTCACAGACAACTCTTTCGTTTCAGCATATAAGTTTACTATAAGGCTGTATGGGCTAATTTTCCCTTTGTCTATTGGCGAATTTAAAAACTATGGCACTCAGTTTTGGGATGTTATCAAATAAGTAATTTATTTTTTTGTAAAACAATGCCAGGGAGAAAGAAATGTTGATACATAAACTAAACAACATGAAAAAATAAGGCATAGTTTTTCAAGTACAAATAGTTTTGTCATGAAGTTGGCCCACTTTTGGGCATTGTCCTTTTCCACACTTATAGAGAACATAGAGAAGGAGTGCACAATGTTAATATTATTTTAAATAATGCATAAATAATACATTAAATCAATTAAAAAAAAACTTACGCACATTACCATGTATTTGACACACACACGCATGCATCCTATTTGTTTATTGTCAAACTATTCTTATTGCTTATAGTCTGTGGTCAAATTGAGAATAGATTCAATATTGTTTGTCAATTCCTTATCTAATGTTTGTTTATCTATTAAGTTGCAAAAATATTGCTTAAACCAAAATGGCCTTACATCCCAGGAAATATAGAATAAAATATAAATATATAACAGTATTATTTTTTTGCTAGAACTGAAAGACACCATGGCCCGCGTCGGGGCTGATCTGAAGCAGAAATTCATTGATTCGCTGAAGACAACGTGGAACAAATGGAAACCTCAATCGACCGAGGAACAATTGGAGAAGGTAGATAATAGATAATAGTTTAAAAAAAAAACAAAAAAAAATACGCTTTTATAGAAAATCCAACTAAAAAATTGAAAAAGCGTGGAGGGTGCTTTTCAGGATATTATCAAAATAATCCTTCTACTAATATCTCTTCATAAAATATTTATAACTACTGATATCATGCACCTCACGCTTTTTTTACAATAAAATCATTTTTTCTTACATTATTTTTAATTCAAATTTATTTGAATTTAATTTTATTTTATTTATTTATTTTTATTTTATTTATTTTCTATCTTTTTTTTTAATTCAATTCAATTTTCAATTAAATTCAATTATAACAGTCACAAACACTTTATATATTCTCAATTCACTTCTTCCGCTTCGCTTCAGGTGATCCGTTCGGTGTTTCGCTTCGAGTAGTTCCGATTACTGACTTACTTCGTGCCATCTCTGCAACCCTTTTATAGTCCATACGACACCCCTAGAATTATCGAGAACATTCCTTACATCTCGAGTATTGTGTTTCCGCTATCTGAAAATAGATGGCGTTGTACTTCTCGAGTGTTCTAGGTGTTACTAACAAGGCGTAACAATACGTAACGATGTGTTGTATTAATTTGTTTGTATGTGTCAAGTTTATTTAAAATGTATTTTTTTATAATATGTTTTTTTTTAATTCCATTTGCAGGTAGTCGAAGAAATTGAAAAAGATCAATTGTTTGATGAAAGGGAAGACGGTTCAAGCAATGTGAGTTGAAATCTGTTTTTTATACACACACACGCGCGCACAAACACACACACATCTAAAAGCAACAATCCTCATTTAAATATTGACCTCTCATTAACCTCTGGACCTCTTGTGAGTCCGCGCGGGTAGGTACCACCACCCTGCCTATTTCTGCCGAAGCAGTAATGCGTTTCGGTTTGAAGGGCGGGGCAGCCGTTGTAACTATACCGAGGCCTTAAAACTTATATCTCATGGTGGGTGGCGCATTTACTTTGTGGATGTCTATGGTCTCCAGTAACCGCTTAACATCAGGTGGGCTGTGAGCTCGTTCACACATTTTTTTTTATTGCTATATAGGCAGACGAGCACACGGCCCACCTGATGGTGAGTGGTTACCGTCGACCATGGACCAGGTCGCTGCCCACCGGTGATGATCTGATGATGATGATGATGATGATTTCGTTGTCAGGCGACGCGCGAGATGCTCGGCAAGCTGAACGAGGGTCGCCGGATCGACTACGTGCTACAGGAGGCGCCGCTCGAGGTCATCAACGAGTACCTGTTCGCCATGACCAGCCACGTCGGATACTGGTGAGGGTCAGCATGGGCGTCAGCGTGAGCACTAGTCTAGTGCACGACTATAAGGAATATTAGTGTGAGGCATGAGGTCGAATGAGCCTCAATATGAGCTGTGATCTAGTGCATTACTATAAGGAATATTAGTGTGAGACATGAGGTCGAATGAGCCTCAATATGAGCTGTGATCTAATGCATTGCTATAAGGAATATTAGTGTGAGACATGAGGTCGAATGAGCCTCAATATGAGCTGTGATCTAGTGCATTACTATAAGAAATATTAGTGTGAGACATGAGGTCGAATGAGCCTCAATATGAGCTGTGATCTAGTGCATTACTATAAGAAATATTAGTGTGAGACATGAGGTCGAATGAGCCTCAATACGAGCTCGACTATAATAAATTTTGTCCAATAACTCTTAAAGTAATAGGCATAGAGTTGTAAATTGAATATTGTATGTAATGCTTAGCTCAAAAGCTATCGATCTAGTGAAAACTATTAAATGGGTCTATTTATGGGTAGTTAGTGATTTTGTAGTAATTTGTAATAATTTTTAAAATATTTTTTATTTTTTATTTGTAGATAAGTAAATAAATTCTTTTTTTTTTAGGGGATTTTATGACTTGGTAACAAAGACTTTTAGGTCAAGTGTTATTTTAATTTTAATAATAACTTTTTGAAGTGAAAACTTCTTTAGAATCGTTGTGATTTCAAACCGGATGCAACGGAAAAAACGACAGGTAAGAGACACAAATACAAAAATGTGTAGGATGAAGCCAGCAAAGAATGAGACAGAAATATACATACTATTTAATACAGCGCCATCTGTGAGATTTTTTAATACTAACGTGTGTATGAAAGCTATTGTAGTGAATTTTAATNTTTTTGAAGTGAAAACTTCTTTAGAATCGTTGTGATTTCAAACCGGATGCAACGGAAAAAACGACAGGTAAGAGACACAAATACAAAAATGTGTAGGATGAAGCCAGCAAAGAATGAGACAGAAATATACATACTATTTAATACAGCGCCATCTGTGAGATTTTTTAATACTAACGTGTGTATGAAAGCTATTGTAGTGAATTTTAATTTAGGATTATACGTGAAATTAAAATATCAATTCACAGAGGGCGCTACCTTACAATTATTTACTAATGACAAAATTTTACATATACTTAAGACGTTTAGAATAATTGTATTTTAATTTTGGAAGGTTTCACTTCTACCACGTGTGAATTGCACACATTTTGTTTTTTATATGAAAGATGATATTAAATGAAATGAAGTTGATTATTATGAAACATGGCATGAAAACGAAATGTAATGAGATGAGATGATATGGGATGAAGTATAATCTTAATAAAATGGTCCTCACAGGAGGTCCTACCACCAGTAATTACGCAAATTATAATTTTGCGAGTTTTGATTTTTATTACACGCTACGTTATTCCTTAACCTTGGAAGTCAATCGTGAACATTTGCGAAGTACGTATTTCATTAGAAAGATTGGTACCCGTCTGCGGGATTCGAGCACCGGTGCATCGCTACACACGAATGCACCGGACGTCTTATCCTTTAGGCCGCGACGACTTCAAAACTGTTTAAGTATATCTTTCCCAGGGAGTCCGAAGACACGATGCTGCTGATGCTGCGCGAGATCTACGCGGAGATGGGAGTCGATCCGGACTCCACGGTCCCTCAGCAGAGCCTCACGGTACAGAGGACGAGACTCCAGAGACAGGTGACTATTTAATGTGCTAAGTGCGAGTTTTTGACGTGACAGCGTTTTATAATTCGATGGAGCCGGCTGTACGCACGAAAAAACGTGACTCATGCGGCGTTACCTCGCTATGAGGCGTTCCATTTAAGGCTTGAAGTGTAGGCGAGAGCGCGCAACGAGCGACAAAGAGGCACAATCGGCCTCCGCGTTCGGCAGCGTTCGACATCTGTCTCTCTCCTACTTGAGTGAGCGATGCATCCGCGTGGACAGCTGCTATACAATAATAGATTTACATGTTTTCGTCAAGTATGAAGTTCAGTGAAAAGTGAATGTGGTGTCAATTGTTTATAGCAACGATAATTGCGATAATTGAAAAATGAAACTATTCCATCAGTATTTTCTTATGACGTTGTCACGTTCAACTATCGTCAGTAAACCGACTTTACAGACAACCGATTTTTTTTAACCTCTTGTGAGTCCGCGCGGGTAGGTACCACCACACCGCCTATTTCTGCCGTGAAGTAGTAATGCGTTTCAGTTTGAAGGGCGGGGCAGCCGTTGTAACTATACTGAGATCTTAGAACTCATATCTCAAGGTGGATCGCGGCATTTACGTTGTAGATGTCTATGGGCTCCGACAACCACTTAACACCAGGTGGGCTGTGAGCTTGTCCATCCATCTAAGGAAAAATAAAAGTATGGAGTTGGAACAGCGCCCCTAGCGGCAAACGTAGGTAAACGTTCCAACTCCGTACAAATCTGAGTTAACTTTTACGCTATCGACAAATGAGTTTGCTGTTTGAGGGTTTAATATTTATAGAAGTACGTATCTTAGTCGGAGGCCGGATAACCGGGTGAGATTAGTACCCGGATGCTAAGTTTAAAAAAAAAAGCTTAATTATTAGAACTCATATTTCAAGGTGGGTGGCGTCATTTACGCTGTAGATGTCTATGGGCTCCGGTAATCGCTTAACACCAGGTGGGCTGTGAGTTCGTCCACCCATCTAAGCAATAATTTTTTTTTATTAGTTATTATAAGTTACCGCTACGATTTTTTTTATTTTATTGCCATGTCCCGTTGTAAGTTTTATTCTAATTAGCGTTTCATTGTTACAGGACGGAGTGATTGCGCGCGGTAAGTGAATCTTGGAACTAACTATAATTTGGGGTTCGCCAGTAAAGTTTGATTTATCGATTTATTAAAATGTTAAATGTCTTTTTCGTTTACAGAGAGTCCGACGACAAGTCATAGCGCCGTGTGAAGGACCCCCCTCCCTGGTCCCATCCTTCGGTCCCCCTGGTCCCCTACCCCGATCCCCCCACCCCGTTTGGTAAAGTCTGTTAACAAAACAATCTACAATGAGATACCGCCCCGAGACCTGTCCCATTAGCGGAGACCGACGTTGATATGGATATGAACGTTGCTGTCCATGGGCTCTGGACCTGTTGGCTGTTTGTGACGCCAGACAAACCGAGAGCTCGTTTGTTCGGACGATTCTCAAAAAAAATTTTTTTATAAAAAAATCGACGTGGGTATGTTAAAGCGCTGACACAAATAAGTATGTAAAATAAAATAGTTAAAAGAAAAAAAAAAAAGAAAAATTATCAATCAATACGTAAAAAAAAAAAAAAAACGTAAAAATATTATATACTATTATCTTGTTTCTATATGACCAATGTAACGGATTCGTTGATGGCTGATTATTGAACAAAAAAGCAAATATTCAATGAGCATATGTAACTTGTATATAAATACACATATACAGGATGTTGCTATATACATTCTATGATTATTATATACAATAAATCAGGTATAGAATGGTTTTTCATTGTGTAAATGGCTGAAGGCACTCACGGCTCGCTTAATGAGAAGCCTGGACCCACTTAAATCAATTAATATATATGTCCACTAATGAAGTGGATATCGGAACTCACTTATCAATAATTACAATTTGACTTTACTACAAAAACTATCGTATCGAGGGGTGATAAGCTGTTTGGGGTAAACTACATTTTTGGTAACTTCACAAGAGAGCCATTTAAAGTATATTTGCAAAGTATATCAGCATTTGGTAAATATATAATAACAAAAAAAAAGCTTCAGCTATGCGAATGGAGTAAACTTAATTGAAGTTCAATTAAAAATATCAAACTGTTGATGCTAATACTGGTGGAAGGACCTATTGTGAGTCCGCACGGGTAGGTACCACCGCCCTGCCTATTTCTGCCGTGAAGCAGTAATGCGTTTCGGTTTGAAGGGTGGGGTAGCCGTTGTAACTATACTGAGACCTTAGAACTGATATCTCAAGGTGGGTGGCGCATTTACGTTGTAGATGTCTATGGGCTCCAGTAACCACTTAACACCAGGTGGGCTNCTGCCTATTTCTGCCGTGAAGCAGTAATGCGTTTCGGTTTGAAGGGTGGGGTAGCCGTTGTAACTATACTGAGACCTTAGAACTGATATCTCAAGGTGGGTGGCGCATTTACGTTGTAGATGTCTATGGGCTCCAGTAACCACTTAACACCAGGTGGGCTGTGAGCTCGTCCACCCATCTAAGCAATAAAAAAAAAAATTTAATAATAATAAAAGGCACCTTTAATTATAAAGATACATGTCATATATTATGCAAAATATAATGCAAATTGCCTTTGACCTCTCGATATAAACATTTGATATATACGTAATTATAGAAATAAAAAATAATATGTGAGTATTTCTAAATTTTAGTAATTACTTTTTTTGTTTGTCGGTTTGTTTGTCTGTCGGGACAGCCTTCATACAATCCAACCGAGATTTAGTCTCGTAGTCTCTCGATAGACACAGCCCTATTATCATGTTTACTCAATAAATTAATTGATTAATTCAATTAATTAATTAATTAGTTTTAGTAATTATAAATAAATATAATTAATCAAATAGTATTTGTAAATAAATATTTACAATTACTATTACAATAATATTTAATTACTCATAAATTGTGTGATTAATGTGAAATTCACAAGAATCTATTGAATTATTTTATTTTTCAAAAATATTCATTCACCATAATGGTGTTATTGGGTTGATTTTTTTTAAAACCAGCCATTCCTTAAACCGTTTTGGGCAAGAAACCAAACTTTAAGTCCACCAAAACACCATGGCTAAAATAATTTAAAAAATCCTATCTCTAATTTTTTTTGTGCTTTTAAATACAAAATACCAATTTAAAAACTTGAATTAAGTTACTGTATCGTTAAACACTCAATATCCACTCCTTTGGGAATCCCTGATTTGAAACATTGATGTATAAAAAAAGAGAAAGTTGGTGAAACATCATACAGAGAAGGATAACGGGAGGAGATAGATGGTCAGGACCCTCAAACATGAGGAATAGAGGAGGAACAAACTAAGGGAAGTGAAGTATAAAGAACCAATTCTAAAAACCAATATATAAAAAGTCACGGGATCTCCCATCAGAGAATAATTTTTTTGGTAAAACTCCCAACCTCAGGTCTTTAATGATGAGATTGGATATATAAAAATCAATTTAGAAGAATATACACAGTGTAGTGGAACTGTTAAAATTAAATACTCTACGCACTCAACTGAATAAGATAAGTCATTTTCTGCTTTCATTTCTCATTTGATTGTGGGTTCTAGTTTAGCTCAGTAACTGAACTACTGCTACACATGAATGACTCAAATTTGAATATTTGCTTTTGATGGGTCATCAAACGTACTGTTTAATAAAATAGTGTTTTTAAAATCAATTTTTTTTCCCCAAACATAATTATGGAGTATATAATCATAATGGCCGATTTCCAATTACAGCACAAGAGCGCATTATGCGGCATAATGCTCAACTAAGCTTTAGCATAATTCGGCATTGTGCGTCACTGAGTCGCATTATGCTCTGTAATTGGAAAACTACCATTAAGTAATGGTTAATTACAATTGGAAAACTACCATTAAGTAATGGTTAATTACAGAGCATAATGCGACTCAGTCACGCACAATGCCGAATTATGCTGAAGCTTAGTTGAGCATTATGCCGCATAATGCGCTCTTGTGCTGTAATTGGAAAACGGCCAATAATAACAGAACATGATTTATTATTTGTGTCGATGTATGTACTGAATTAGATTTTTCTTATACAAATAATTTAAAATGAAAATAGTAACTTGAAATATTTTAGATCACTTTATATGTATGTATTGAATACGAAACAAAACAAAAACGACACAACTTTCAGAAAAAAAATATGTTTAGCAATGAAATAAAATGTTTAATATTTAAAAAAAAAAGTTGTTACAAATTATTATTTGAAAGGTACGTTCCATTAGACTATTGTTTTTGAAGTTGGAGGTTTAAAATTTATTGAATTTTATGAATTTAAATAAATTGAAAAATACATTAATGTTCTATGCATTTTTATCTCATCAGATATTCAGAGATAAATCAAGATACTATATCACAATAGTTAGGTATTTGAGTCAATAAAATTTGTGACAGTGTTTTTGACATTGACATTTGAATTGAATGATTTTGACAGTTCCATTGTGGGTCCAATAGCAGTGTACATAATTTTAATTGAGTATGATTATTTATCTAGAATTTAAAAATTTGGTCACAAATTTTGTCAATAAATTTTAAATCTCTAATATATTTTCTGTTTATTTATGCAATTACTTTAGTACTAACCTCATTTGACAGTTAAATAAAGTTTCTATATTTTACTGATTTGTGTTTTACTCCATAAAAACCTTTTCTTAATACTTCATATTTATCGCGAAAGCTTCGTATACCCCGACGATTTGGTTAAGAAGATTATTAAATATTTTCATACTTTCTGAACCACACTTTTACTTCTTCTACCAGACTTCCCTCTAGAAAACTACTACATTCATATCACTTTCACGCATCCTATATTATTATATACTACCGCTATTTCGGAGAATCTTCCAACAATGACTCGCTGTTTACAGATTTTTAAGATATCCCTTAAACAATATGGCACTTCTTCTACCCTCCATATCTTTAAGGTTTGTGTCAATATTAATATGACATTTATGGGTCCGGTAACCAATAACACCAGCATTTAAAAAAAAGCTTTTTTTTTAAAGTAACTATTATAGAATAGAGAATATTGAATTTATTATCTGCCCATTTATAATATCGTAATGTTTTCTTTCTTGCATCTGAGTCGACTATTATCAAAGCCGGCAATGTGACTTTTGGACAATTATTGGTAAATCAGAAAAACGAATTATTGACTTTGTATTCCATTGGCAGTCACAAAACTCTTCTGAACGACATCTTAGATAAATAACAGGTTAAGTATTAACCAACCAGTTTTTGAACCGTATTCTTTGAAGGAGACGATTATATTCAAATCAATCTGTATTGACATATCAATAACATTTTCTTGTCCAAATTCACAGATTGCCACCTTTGATAATAGACGACTCATCTATAGTTTCAACAATAGAAAAAAAAGACAACATCTATTAAATGTATTTTATTGAAATACTTAAACAAAATGTGCGAGTATAAAATTAAGAAATAAAGAAGAAAAAAAACTAAAATACATCTCTATTCATAAACTTATGCTTAATCAATGTACATAGATCTATAGATTGATATTTTTTTACTATTTTAAAAGTGCGTTCCAAAACATCGAAGCAATTTTGATTCTATAACCAACTTTTTTTTGACAGAACAAATTCTGAAAAGTATATTTTCATCGGTTTTACGATCAATTCGTAAGTATAATTAGAACTATTTTTACTGTTTATAATCACGTTTTAATCACGAAATAATATAATGACAATAAAAAAACTGGTAAAATTACATTTAAATTGTTATTTCTTGGAAAGTGCTGGCAACTTTATCTTAAACGTTCTTCAACATAAGTAGTTAAGCCGGTCATAATAGCTAGCCTTTAGGGCTGAAACTCGAATCAAAATTGCTTAGACAATATCTATTTTAAGCTTTGTTTACTTCTATCTTGACAATTGGCAGAAAGTTTAATCACGTTGTGGGTTGTAGAGGTAAAAAGCACAGGATTGAAGAAACAAAGGTACCTTAATTTCAGACTATCAAGGAACGCGAAAGAAAATACGATTTTTGGCCAACAATTTTAAATTCAATCGACATATATATATTTATACCGAGAGACGCATTCATATAGATAATTTTTATATATAATTTACAAAACGTTTATAGACTGAATCATAAATTTAGTAACCATCCAAAAACATTAGACAGTGAAGGTAATTACATAATAACGGATAAGTACAACTTCAATGACGTGTTATTTGTGTTCGCGTCTCGAACTGACATATGGACAAATTTGACAGCTGTCAAACTTGACGCCTGTCACTCTAAATAAGGCAGAGGACAAAGTAAGCCTTTTATAGAATCACAACCAAGTTTCTACCAACCGAACGGAGTGCTATCCCCTCCGAAACTTAAACCATAAGCGGGGTGCTTTTGACGCGGCGTAAATTCAAGTATTCTATGAATGGAAGCGCGGGCGAGAAGGCTGGACGCGAAGTTAATAGTTTTCATTCTGTTAATTTTAATGTTTCTTCAGGTTTAAAAACGATGGCTTATTAGGCGTTTAGCGCCTGCGAAAGTGCATGAGTATGGTGGAAATTAAACTAAGCCATTTTAAAATAGCCATGGCTATTTGAGTTCTTTGAAAGCTGCCACTAAAATCATTCCCACGACTTTACCGAGAGATTATTCATGACGGTTGACCGAAGGTGCGGTCTCGAAAATAATGAAAACAAAAATTTTAGATCTTCGTTTGTTTGTCGTGACGTGGCACAGAAGAGAATCTTAGGGAGATTGGCAATTGATACTGCAGACTGCTAATTTACTGCGTCATAGAAAGTTTAACAAGGAAATCGGAGTTCGGAGACCGCTGCTAAGCTCTATTGTAGTGTTTAGTAAAATAACTTTAGGTTGGAAATTTATTTCGAGGCTGGCAACCCTTATTCGAACACCAGCGACGCGCTGGCGTACGATACGGAGGAGTCTTTCGAATTCATACACTGCGAGGATTGAGCGTACTTCAAGAACTTCAATGACATCTTGGGCGCGTTTGATTGGGAGCTTAGTTTAGAAATGGCCTGGAAAAAAAAAGATCAATTAAAAAGCCTTTAAAAAAAAAGGCTGAAATCTTACAACGTCATAAATCCTTGATGCGAATTATTAAGTCGATCGGGCTTATGCAAGTTTATGAAAATTACGTTCAAAACATATACAGGGTGTCCCAGAAAGAATGGATAATCTGGAAACAACTCATAGTTATAGAGCTATTGGGAACACAAAAATAATAATAAAAAAAATATTTCTTAGGTAGTACCTACCCAAATTAAAAATAAAGAAAAAATACCAAATTTCATCTGACTGTACTGATCAATTTAAAAACAAATTTTTTTCATTCATATCCATTGGCATGTTTATGTTGGAAACTTTAAGAGCTTTCTCACGAAAAGCAAACATATCTAAACATGTGTTACTCAGTAGTCTGGCTTGAGAACACCAATAAACATGTCCACCAGCGATAATGACCACTTAGAGTCGGACGGGACGAAAGCGATAAAAATATGCGAACTTCATATTTTAATTTTTACTACAGATTATTTGAATTATCCATTTTGAGAATTACCACATCTATGCTCGCAAGGAAGAAAGATACAGAGAATGATTTTTAAGTTTTTCTTTACCACCGCGAAATCTGGCTCTGGCTTGGAAATTTCAAATCTTATGAACAAACAATTTCTACCATGAGAAAATTAAGTTTTTACCTGTAGCAACACTCCGATCGGATGCCTACCGCATATGGTGTTGCCATACTTATTTAAATAATCCGTAAACGCCTTCGGATCCATTTTTTCGATTAAATCCATTCCCTGAAATAAATACGACTCATGTTACTTGGTTTTGTTGTCTCAACTGATTTTTATTTTATTTCATAATTATTATGTATTATGATTATGCCTTCATTAATTTGAAATTTTGACGATCATGCGCTAGTTGGGAGGTGATGTGATATTAACATTGATATTGGCAATAAAGAGACGGTTTTAAAAATAGAAATATATGACGTCGATTGAATGAAATAGTGGTCTGAAATTGTTAAAGATTTGTCGAAATATTTTTACACTAAAATTAATGAAGATAATTATAGTGTTGTGAATTATATGGTATTAAAATACTTTTTTTTTTCATAATAAAATAACTTTAAATATCGTTTCTGTGTTATAGACAGAAACATATAGTTTTATTAAAAATAATGAAAAAGTTTAGAAAGGAATTATTAGATTGATTAATTATATGTAGCTATTTGCTGTGCCCTCTCACCAGTTTGTCCAACCACTCGATGCTCTGGTAAATGTGGCCCCTGGAGCTATCCTTCCACGTGTACCTGAATCTGCTGCCCCAGTGGCAGAAGTCGGATGAGATCACCAGCAGGTTTTGAGGGTCGGCCAGATATGGCGCCAGTATCGCTCCGTACCTGACCAGTTTTGGTTTGGGTAAGAGATTTTTTATTTGCCGAGCTCCTGGTAGCGAAGGGTTATTCGGGCTTCACTTTGACTGGTAGACTAGCTCACGGGGGCTCAGCATAGGAGGATTTGTAGACATCTAGTCTAGTAAGAGCAGTGCTTCGCTGATTCTACCATCGGATCGGAATGGCGACCCGCTGAGAGTGATCATGACCTTTCCTGGCCTTTTAGGAGCGTACGTGGCATTTTACAAGTTCCATACCCGCTGGTGGAACCTCAGACCAATTTCTGCTGTTTTGAAGGTTCACAGTCGATATTCCATTAAGACTTCGGCCTCATGTCTCAAGGGGGGTAGTAGCTTTAAATTCTGCCTTTCATGGTCGGTGGTGAGCTTTCTCCATTCAATGCAATAAAAAAAACACTAACAAAGAAGTAAAATAGACCTTATTACAACTATGCCTAAAGTATGTAGGATAGGTACCACCGCCCTGCCTATTTCTGCCGTGAAGCAGAAAGCGTTTCGGTTTGAAGGGTGGGGCAGTCGTTGTAACTATACTGAGACCTTAGAACTCATATCTCAAGGTGGGTGGCGGCATTTACGTTGTAGGTGTCTATGGGCTCCGGTAACCACTTAACACCAGGTGGATTGTGAGCTTTGTCTACCCATCTAAGCAATAAAAAACGAAGAAAATGAAAACATACATATTTATTTGCATATATATGAACTTTGTAAATATCGTTAGCGCGATTAAGGGATTTTGTCGAACATATTAAGTACTAAAATGGCTATCACAACACCATACTCACTTGGCTTCCTTCTCTGGAGTCAGGGAGCCTACTAAAATCGGTATAATCGTGAAACTGGTTTTGTACCTGAAAGTTGAGATTTCGAATGAATCTTGAATACAATTTACCATGTTTTCAACAGTTTTTTTTTAAAGGGTTTTTATGACCTGGTAGTTAAGACCTTTAAGTCGCGTCTTATTTTTATGAAAAATTGTAATGTGGAGTGAAAGGAAATGAAATGAAGATGATTAATTTGAGACATTAATCAACTGGGATGAAATTAAATAAAATGAGGTGAGACGATACGAGATGAAATATAATCTCAGTAAAATTAATGCTTGGGCCGATCGTTCCTCTCTATCGTTTGTTCCGCGCTCTCGCTCGCACGTTCAGGATCGGGCGGAACGTGACACTCTTTCGTGCGTGCAGCCGGTGTTCATCGCTTTATATGACATTATCACCTCAAAAAAATATACTATATTTTTTTTGCCAATACTGAATAAAAGAGAAAATGTGTTACATTAAAATGTATCTATATCTTAAGATGTCAATCATTATGGTAGTATTTTGATAGTTGGACGAATATTAGTCGTAATAATCCGACTTCAAAAAAAGAAAAGAGGGAGTTCTCAATTCGCCTGTATTTTTTTTGGGTTTATTTGTTATCTCAGATTTTATTTCTATGTGCATCGATTTAGATGTTTCTCAAACTTTATCGAGATGCGACCAATAAATAATTATTAAATTGTCTATTTAATAACACATAATGAATTGTCTTCGAATGCATTGATGTAAAAAAAAAGTATTTTGTTAAAATCTTAAATTATTATTATAACACTATTTAGACAGGCGAACTTGTAGGCAACAGCTTGGCTCTGCCGCTGGCATTGCTAACGTCTATGGGCGACGGTGACCATTCCCATCAGGTCGACCGCATGCTCGTCTGCCTACAAAGGCAATAAAAGAAATTAGAATAAATGATAAAACTAAAATTAACACATCACTTACTCCTCCATGACTTTGGCTATGTAAGGTAGGTGCATTTCAATGGAATGCTCATTTTCATCGGTCTGCTCGTCCATTCTATCGAACTGACGTGTGGCCTCCAACTCCGCGTATACTGCACACGCAATGGACTACGTACAATATAAACACACACTAGTCCTGCGAAAATCGAGAGCTTCCAACCCCGGAATTAGGGCGTGTCAAAAATATGTCAAACTACTTCCTATAGTTATGGAGGGTAGATATGAGTACAACCGTCCCTTATGTATAACGAAGTGCTCGGCGTGGCAAATCCGTGCAGGTAGGTACCACCTCCGCGCCTATTTCTGCCGTGAAGCAGTAATGAGTTTCGGTTTGAAAGGTAGGGCAGTCGTACTGTTAAAAGTGAAACCTTATAACTCATGTCTCAAGGTGGGTGGCAACATTTACCTTATAGATGTCTATGGGCTCCGGTAATCACTTAACACCAGGTCCACTCATCTAGGCAATAAATAAAAGTGGTGCGATATTAGTGTAGCAGTCGTTAACGGAGCGAAGCATGCAGAATTGAACAATTTAATATAGACAGTAGTAACTTTTGGCGCCATCTTTGATACCACACCACTTGCTACAGTAGCGCCGCACTGATTAAGACGCTTTCTTACCTCTACCGTTAACGAAAGGACTCTACCGTTAACTGTATAATCTCAAAACTTACTAATTTTACAGGAGAGTGTCTTAAAGGTTTAACATGTGATATTTTTAATATTAATCATCTTTGGAACATTTATTTTTTATTTTTTACCAGTTACATTATGTGTCTATTAAAGTAAGATAAAATTATGTACCTATTAATTTTGTTAATAGTAGTCAACACATAGGCAAACTAAAAAAAAAAACTAAACTACGCTCTTTTGACAGTATTTATGAGAAAAATACTGATATCAAATGATTCCGCATATTAACTAGGAGTGGGTGATATAAATGGTATCTAGATTCAATATCTATATATCGCAGCAATATCGTTGAATTCGATATCGCCCCGCACGAAATCTATATATCGATATCAGCTGATACACGATATTGCTCGATGTCATGCGCATCGGCATATTGTACCGATTCGTGAATCGAAATCTATATATCGATATCAGCCGATACACGATATTGCTCGATGTGATGCGCATCGGCATAATAATATCGTACCGATTCGTGAATATCAGCAATATTCGTTTGGTTCGTATCGAATCGGCCAGAGTGAGTGAGCGCACGATAGGGATATCATGTGATGAATGAAACAGAAACAGGCATTATCCATACAATTGTAAACCTTATATTTATGTCCATATGTCTGTAAATTATTCTTAGCGTATCAGCAGGATACAATTTAGGAAAGAAGTTTCAATTTTCGACCCTAACTTGAATGCAGTATAGCCTATTTGCATCGTTGAATTTAATTTCACGCGCTTTGACCTTGAACTACAATTTTTGGACAAGTGTTTATAAATACTTAAAAGTTTTTTGTGTTTGATTTCTAAAGTACACATTTTTCTATTTTTAGTTGAATCCAAATAATTGAGTTTATTTCTTGTGTTTGTATTAAACTTTTGAAATCTACACTCTTTTGGTATATTTTGTAATTTTAAATTAAGACACAAAATACTAAAAACTGAAAATAATGTAGCCAGTCCTAAGCCTGATAAAAGCATGAAGGAAAGTTTTTTTGATATTTTTATTTTCATGTTCTTTTTATTACTTTAAAATCATATTATAAATTGATATCAGAAAACCAACCGTATAACGTTGACTTAAATCTATATCTACTACGATATTATATCAGCGATCGTTTCAAATCTCAAATAACATGAATCGAGAAAATCTACTAGCATCCATCAATATATAGATTCAGAAAATATATAGATTCAATATCCGATATTGATACTCGATATATAGATACGATTCGATACGCGGCAAAACCGATATTACCCACTCCTAATATTAACTCTATTTCGAATATTTTAGGAAATTGTACACTTTTAATGCGGCAAGTCGATATCACACTAAAAGGAATATGTTAATGATTATCTATGCATACTGAAAGGTAGCGTAGCCGATGGCCGTAAACACACAAAAAGAACACACACTTACTTTGTTTATCGATGGTGAGATCGTAGAGGGGAGTCTGGTACTTGTCGAGGGACGAAAGAGCGCATCCTGCGATCCTCACGTGGTGTGATGGGCCCAATATGAAAATTCGTTTGCTGGAAATATCAATTTTTCAAGTTTTTTTTTAAATTAATTATCAGCATAATATAATCTACTTTGCTAAGCTTGCTCGTAAAAATCCTGACAAACTCGAAAACCTGAAGATAGTACGTAGAATATGTAACCGGAAAAATATCACATTACGCTTCATATCATTGTTTATATTTATTACGCGTATTAATTTATTGACTCAGGATTTTTATGAACTCGACACTGGCAACATTGACGTCACAAAAAGCCAATGTTACCATACTAAAAAATAAAAAAGAACAATCACCGAATCACATTGCCTAATCTAACTGTATTGTACAATGGGTATCCGGAAGCAATCCAATGGCCCCGTGCAATGGTTTCACGTAAAAAAAACCTTTTTATTAATCAATCTACATAAATGCTATATATAGATTCGTTCGCGAAGCAGCAGCTCTGAGTTGTTAGGTTTTCTTCGGAGGCGCTTAGGTAGCTGTTAGCAAATCCCACCCTCCTGGCTGAGCCTTTGCTCGCCCACCCGTTCTGGTGAAACTGGAAAGGTCTTCGGGCCACTAGTAATCCTTCCTCCTACAAAAAAAAACTATATACTCACACAACCACAGGACTGACTTGTCTATATGCGTACGCCGAGCAAGCGCCGCAGTAGGAATATCCGGCGTGACTGAAAAAAAAAGACATGCGTCACGCTCTATAGAAGCGAAACTTTCGAAAGCATTCTATCACTTTCCCTCACAGGCTATGCCCTATATTTCGACATAAAGTTCCACATATCCATCGCGCCCACACAGAAGCGGGAACTTCATAAGGATTTCTTGATATAAACTAAATCTTATATTTATGTATCAAAGTTGCTGACATAAATCTCGTTTTTTACAGTACAACGGCTGCCCCACTTCTTCAAGCCAAAACGCGTTACTGCTTCACGGCAGAAATAGACAGGGCGGTGGTATTTTACTGGTTTTATTTTAAGCTATTGCATAGCTTTTATCGCGGGCTTTGAGCGCGGCGACCGAATCAAGAAATTCCGTAACTAAAATAAAACCTAACACCCCCCACTCCGCTTACCATGTAGCTCGCGTTCAACACATTCACACGTTGCGCTTGTGTAGTGTTTGTGAATAAGCGCGCGGCGTGACGTCGCACTGCATGCGCATCATGAAAAGTCTGCCCATCTCTCTCTCGCGCGGTCTAGCTTATGGCGTCGGAACGTTTACGTAGGTTTGCTTCTAAGGGCGCTGTTCGAACTCCATTCAAATCTGAAGTTAACTTTTACGCTATCGAGAACGTTAAAAAACTCGCATTAAGCCCACTGGTAATATCGGAGTCAACGCATGACGTACTTACGGTGCTATTATCGCTCTGGCCGGCCCGTGGGTGAGGTCTGCTTTCGATAGCCACAAATCAAGTTGCCGAGACAACTCGCTACCTGGATTCAATAAGATAATAATTAAAGCTCCCGGCTGTTGGGAAAAGCCGTGGTCTATCCCGGGGCGGGATTAAAACATCAGTTTTTTTTATTGTTTAACTAGTTGGACGAGCTCACAGCCCACCTGGTGTTAAGTGGTTACTGGAGCCCATAGACATCTACAACATAAATGCCGCCACCCACCTTGAGATATGAGTTCTAAGGTCTCAGTATAGTTACAACGGCTGCCCTGCCCTTCAAACCGAAACGCATTACTGCTTCACGGCGGAAATAGGCGGGGAGGTGGTACCTACCCGTGTGGAAATTATAATTGAATATTGGTTAAATTTATATTTCAATGCATTATTAACTCTGCACTAGCTTTGGTTGACTGTTATAGAATGCCTTAGGCTAGTCTCAATGTAAATAATACACGAAGTGTTATAAATAAACAAATAAAATAAAAACAAGAGGTCTTGAACTGATTCTCATTGGACATGGTCATCCGATACCATAGATATCACAACTCAAATGTTAACAAGAACTGTGTGGTAATAAACCTCACTACAATCATGAAAATTTATAAATTTTGACTTTTAGTACTGTAATATTCTAAATCATGAAATAATTTGTGTAAAAAGCATATATCAGTGGGACATCTTCCAGCCCCCTGGTATTTAAAAAGTCATTGTTTCAAATAATGGCTTCCCAACAAGCCAAAATATATTGAGATCATATAGCATAATATGTCAGAAAAAGGCATAATCGTGATACCTAGCCCATGTGAACTTCGAAGTTTCAAAAAACTATTCAAAAGAATCAAAAACAAACAACACAGTATAAACAATATATTCTTGCTAAAGTTATTCATCACAACATGCTAAGCATCATTCATCAGTATTCATCACTTGTGCTATCTTCTCAGATACTTCCTCTAAGAGTTTCTCTGTGAGATCAGGAAATTTCTTTTCAAAGTCCGTTCGTAGCCTGTCCAGATCATGCCTCTCTTTTTCCAACTCCACCAGACTTTTCTGTGTCTTCTCGTATTCTTTGAACTTGTCAATGTCTAGATTCGAATGCTTTTTAATGTTTTCTAATCCTTCTATGGCATCAGTCACAGCATCCAACAGTAGCTTGTGCCCGGACTCTTTATCATAGCCGAAATCAATATTTTTCGTTTGCAATTGATCTAAGCATGACTGTTCTGTGTTCTTCAAAGACTCTAAAAGCTGTACGGTGTTTGAATTTGATGTTATATCGTAAAATTTCTCGCAATCCTTCGATTTTAAATCAATCAACCTGAAAATGAAGACTTTCATTCTTAGTTCAGGTTGGTAAGTGTAATTTTTTTATTTAAATTCTGTAATGACATTATCATTGATGGATATCAAATATTTCTAAGGAATTCCAGTTCTTTCACAGTTAACAAACAACACATGATTGTAATCATTAATAGTATTTTTTTGCATTTACATAAATTATTGCATAGTTTTTAATAGTAGTTATCAACTTAAAACTTAATAAAGAGGTACTTAAAAACCAATAGCAATTTCAAAGATTGAATTAATAAATTTGGACATAATGCCAAATATTCAACGACAAGCCTATAATATTGACATAAAAAAAAAGAGTTGCAAAAATATGGAGGTTGATCCCATTGGAAATTTTAATGATCAAACATGCAATGATGTCTTAGTAATATTTCAACACAAATGTGTTTTTGAGTTTCACGTTTATAACTTGAAAACTATTAAGAGTACCAAACTTTATTGTAGGTATACAAATAAATATTGGAAATTAGTGTACTCTACATTATATTAGTACCATCAAACTCTATAATAAAAGAGTTCCAAGTTTTTATTTGTTTTATATTTACTTATATCTTATTGATGAGAAACGAAGAAGCGTAAAAAAATGTATGTACATGGAATGCAGTGTAAATGTAATTTTAAATGAAGGTAAAAATGTTTTATGTATAAGCTATTAAATAATTAAAAACCAGGTATATTTCACACCTGCGTTTTTATATACTTATATTTTTCATTTTGTTGGCCAATTTTAAGTGGACATATATTTTTTATGTGAACATTCACTAAAAAAAAATATATGTCCACTTAAAATTGGCCAAATTTTAAGTGGACATATATTAAATTTTTTATGTGAACATTCACTATAAAAGGAAACGCCATAAACCTAAGAGATAGATAGAACATTCACTACTTTTGTACTTTTTTTTAATTACCTACTTACTGATTTTTTTAAAATATAGAACGGACAAATCTCAATAAAGGATAAATGATTTTTATGCATTAAAAAATAAGTACCGTTTTTGTTCGGCCACGAAATTGATTTCCTTTATCCGTCGGTTAGTTTTGTCTAGATGGTCAATGGTTTTCTGAAATCTGTCTGCCAATTGCGCCATTTGTACGTCGATTTGTGTTTCTTCCCGTTCTATTTTCTCATCGACCAAACATTCTTCAAGCATGGCGCGCAAAAATTTGCCGTACGCAATGGCGCGGTTTTCTGGTTCAAAATCCGGCATTTCCGTTTTCAAAACAGAGATGTCGCTCTCTCCGATCGTGGTGGAATTTAATTTTGATCGTGTCTTCTCCTTCACGACCGTTGACGGCACTTTTCTAGATGAAGATGCTCCACTTGCAGTAGGTGGTCGCTTATTCCTTACCGCCAATTTGGAAGACGGGGCGGCGAAAGGTTTCGTCCGATCAGACATTCTAATGAAATTCGGCGTTAAATTAACCACTAATTACCATTACCATTTAAAAGCCAATTAAATAAACTAAAAACTGTTTACTCCCTTCAAAGTTTGTTTGAATTACTGTCATGGAAGCCCATTGTCATGGCAACCGAACATTCCGATGCGTTCAAGAACACATTACGTAGCTCAAATTAACAAAAAAAACCTTTTGATATATTATTCTGAATTTTATTTAATATGAGGATTGTTTTTGGTTTATAGAAAATATACGATTCATAACCGCACACGTCCGTCATTACTTGATTTTTTATATTACGAAAATACAAAGGTTTTTTCTTTTAAATCTTCTCAGAATTGTGAACGCGTCAGCTTATGTCAAATGTCACTATTAAGTGACAATGTCAAACTATTTTAAAAATGAGGTTATTTGCGAAAAACAAAGAAAGCAGTGGATTGGTGAGCGAAAAACGCATTCTAAAGAAAGGTCATCGTCCCTTTGACTTTGCGAACTAATTTAAATAATAAAAATTTAAGTCATAGTCAAAACATCCAATTAATGTAGGTCTTTGGTACATACTTGAAATCAAAACTTATAATATAGTTAAATTGGAACAATCATCGATCACAAGAGATTCGCCTAGATTAAAGCATTAACTTAAATAGAATTCTTACCATTTTCGGTGTACCAACATCCAGCATGGTATGCTTGACGACAAGACATTTTTTAATAAAAAGAACAATACTAATTAAGTTAAAACACAAGAGAATAATCCTAAAACACTTTCACAATCACAATTAAGAAGGACTTGACAGAAATGTAAATATCTGAATGACATGAAGATAGGAACAAATATGAAAGTGATATGATAGTATAGTCTGTGGTAGTGATCACTTGATCACTGCTCAGTATATTCACAGATCAGCTCATTTAAATGATATTTTTAAATTATATTTTAAACTTCTAATTTAAAGAAACCTGAATTTTAACTCTTACCGTTTTGGCGTTGTACTAAACAACTGATTAGATTTTTATTTTATTTATGATGCTGAAAGCATGTATATCTATGGGGACACGAAATATTGAAATTGAAACAACAAATATTGTGAGACTCTTATAATCAAGTATACCTAGGTTAATAGGCCAAATATACCTAGGTTTTTTTAAATGTTAGCTCTTAACTTAAATAGTAAAAAAATATCTTATAGTTTTGGCGATGATACCACCCGAAGCTCTAATAAAAAAAAGTACTATACACACGTTCAAAGTGAAAAAAATTTAATAATAAATAATTGGCATTTAAGTATCAGGCTAGAATCAAAACCATTAGATTTTGAACAATTTTTAGTAACCACCCTTAGCGCTTTTTACACGAGAATGTACCGTAAAGTAAAAATATTATATTAGCTGTAGCTTAATGTATCTTCCTTTACAGTACTACTTACTAACAGTAGTTATCATAACATTTAAGAAATAAAACGAGACCTGAATCCTACTAAAGACATTTTCAAGATACGATCGTATAAAATTAAGTTCTGTGCAACAACATTTGGACCGTCTGTCTAATGAATAGTGTCACTTGCGCAAAGCAAGATGTTCTCTTCTCTCGTTTCCACCAACAATGACATCGAAATCAAATCTTAAACTGCATTGGTACCAGTAATTGCCATATTGTTCTTCGACAAAGTCACTAAAGTACAAAACACGCTATGAAACTTTTTCTTCAACCTACTCTGTTTACAAATAATACTTAATATTATGTATTTAGAGTTTTAATTTTTTTAGGAATTCAGATTATATCATTAAAAAATATAGGGGAAAACTTTTTTATTGTACACATTATTATTATTTTTCCTACCTATGCTGATAGCTCTAATTTGAGGACGTTTTTATCACTAGCCCTAGCAAGAGCAGTGCTTCGCAGAATCTACCACCGGATCCGAAACGCGACCCACTGAGAAGATCCGGTGAGAAACTCAGTGGGCTGTTTCTATGGGTTAATTTAATCGTCGAGCCCTTCGTCGGAAGCGACAGGTTCGGCGAGGACGGTGACCGGTGCTTCAGGTACCTAAATGCGCCGTTAATGGATCGGGAGGATCCGTAATGACGTGTTTAGGGCGACGTCATAGAGTTAGGTTGTAGGTACTTATTAACTCCATGGGTGACGTCTACTGCTTACCATTCGGTCCACAGGATCGTGAATGATGTGTACGTAGTTAATAAACCTACAGGAGAGTTTGTACCATAGAGTAAGATTATATGGTTTGTACCACAGATTACTATAATAGTTACTGTTTGTACATAATAACAAGTGTATAATCTATGCATAATAATATTAAGTTGAAGGAATGTGTCGGTCTTTTTTTTAAATAAAATTAAGTAATTAAGACTGAACAAAAATTGCATTTAAAAAATACTTTATAATTTTCATTTAAGCAAAATATATACTTTATTTACGAAACAATTTAAGGATGATGTCTAAAATTCGTAAGTTTTTTTTTTTTGGTTAAATGATTTTCGTTATGTAAATAATGAATGATAGGAAATTGTAATTTTTTGTGAGGATGAAACGTAGGGATGGGACAGGTGCCATTTGAAGAATCTTAGTCAACTAAGCCACGAATGTGTCTTACACGAAACAAGCTCGTATCAGCATATCGTCAATATATTATGTATATTTTTATTTACATGTGTGGACCTGTCCACCTGGTGTTAGATGGTTACCGGACATCTGCAAAGTAAACGTCACCACCCACCTTGAGATATAAGTTCTAAGGTCTCAGTATAGTTACAACGGCTACCCCGCCCTTCAAACCCTGTCATTTTTAATCTAGTCTTTCCCCAGAACTTGCACAATGCTTTTAAAGTAATTTAATGACATCATAATATTCAGTATCATAATGTAAACTACCGGAACACTTTAATTAACATTTGTACATACATTTTAATATATTAATAAATTATTTTCACATTTAACGAAAACTATGATTGGAATATATATTTTTTGATTTTTTTAAATATTACAGTTGAATATTACATTCAAATACACATATTATATTTATTGACATTCTTTTTAAATATTTTAATCAATTTTACACTAATTAAACAAAAATTCCCTCGAGGTGTTTAACCAAAAAACTATAAAAAGTCTAGTCGTGATGAAAATTGAAATACATATCGCACATACGGTGCTATAAAGTCACTTATGCAATAGCCCACTGAGTTTCTCGCCGGATCTTCTCAGTGGGTCGCGTTTCCGATCCGGTGGTAGATTCTGGGAAGCACGACTCTTGCTAGGGTTCGTGTTAGCAACGTCATCAGGTTTGAGCCCCGTGAGCTCACCTACAAAAGTTAGGGTTACGCTGATATAGCCTCTCAAGGCTCTCAGCTTAGGTAAGATCAAAAAAAAAAAACTTATGCAATTTTTGTTGACACTGAACTGAGTATGAGAAAACATGTTTTTTAATAGTCATTAAAATTTTTGGGAGACGAGAGAGATGTTTGCTTTTACGGATGAAGTTTAAAGTTGTTGTTTAAATATTATTTTATTTGTATAGTCTGGCAGAACTATATAAGCACTATATAATGAGATGAATTTTCCAATGTTTCTTATGAAAAATGACATAATTTGCATAAGTGATTTTATTGCACCGTACGTGCGATATGTCAGTATTCACGTGAAATTTATGAAAGTACTTGTGTTAATTTAATAAACTCAAATTCCAGATCGCTTCAATTCCATGATACTACCTCGTTTACCTCCTGCATTCAGCACGGCTTCAGGAACCGCTGTCAAACCGAAGACTGCTATAGTCATGCTCAATATGGGTGGGCCGGAGACCACGGACCAGGTAAGAAAACGCGCTTGACAAAAGTTTCAATTAAAACTATTTAACATTTTATTTGGTAAAGTTTACAAAATGTAAAAAATAATATCTATATATTAATACGTGAAGCAAAAACTTTGTATCCCCTTTTACGAAAATTGCGCGGACGGAGGAGTATGAAATTTTCCACACTTATAGAGAATATAGAGAAGAAGTGCACAATGCTAATATTTTTTTTAAATAATGCATAAAAGATACACTAATTCAATAAAGAAAACATTACACACACTACATACCATGTATTTGACGCACACACGCATGCATACTATATAGTATCAAACTTTTGTTCTTGACGTCTGTGGTTAAATTGAGAATAGATTAAATATTGTTTGTCGTTATTAATAATCTTTTATAGTGTAGTCTTGGGGCGAAATTTGTGATTATAGAACTATTAAATACAATCATAATAGTGTACAAAGTTATTATACAATTCCAATTAATTATAGTCGAATTTCGACTACTGCGGGACCTCTAGTAATGACAAAGACATATGGGAAATTAAACTGTAAAAGTAATTTTAATTATGTCTACAATACGGTATACCACAAATTGAGTTGTCGCCACAAATTAAAGCATTGCTTATACATATGTTAATATCCCAGCTCTGTCCGCAAGTCACTTGATTAGGTGAAATAGATTATGAGCCAAATACTTTGTTACCCTGTCGGCATCAGAAAGTTGATAAGACTTTTTGTTGAGCTGACGTGGTAAATACCTAAAATAATGCAGAACATGAATCTGGTTGTAAATCT
The DNA here is from genome assembly GCF_003987935.1 of Bombyx mandarina. The sequence goes on along the minus strand of NW_021011547.1, from coordinate 814,035 downwards.
GCAGAAACCATCGAGTATAGGAACAGATGCCTGTCAATTTGTTTTGCGATTAGTTGAGCAGCATCTTTCAAACCTTGGAGCTTGAAGACAAACCCTCAATTGTGTTTAGCCAACAGAACCCTCTTCGGGACGTGTGATCCGTTGCCAATACTGCAAGATGATATTATGATGATGTCAAAATTCAAATAATCTTAATTTACAGGTCGGTGACTATCTTCACAGGATAATGACAGACAGAGACATGATCCAGCTGCCGGTGCAGAGTAAACTGGGACCGTGGATAGCCAGTAGAAGGACCGAGGAAGTCAAGAAGAAGTATTCGGAGATTGGTGGAGGATCACCCATATTGAAATGGACAAATAGTCAAGGTGTTGTTATTTTTTTAATTTATTTATTTACTAGCGACCTGCTCTCGCTTAGCTTCGGAAACTGTAATTTATTATTGATTTCTCCACTATTTAATGGATGTTATTATACATGTAAACCTTCCTCTTCAACCACTCTATCTATTAAAAAAAACGCATCAAAATCCGTTGCGTAGTTTTAAAGATTTAAGCATACATAAAGATATAGAGACAGAGAAAGCGACTTTGTTTTTATACTATGTAGTGATTGCATAGACCCACCTGGTGTTAAGTGGTTACTTCTGTTTGTGCTTTGTACCATATGTTCCATGGGGAGTGATCTAAGACATTGCTTGAGATGATCCCATCATCTCTTTTTTACCATCGCAACACCACACACCACTGGAGTAAAGTTCATCCATACTACCTGGAGCCACTGCATTCATCCACAGTGCGTTCCCAAGGATCTTTTTTGCCACGTACGCTGAGCGCTATGACATCATCAATCATTATCATCATCAACAGCCCACAGTCGTCCACTGCTGGACATAGGCCTCTCCCAATCTACACCACTGAGCCCGGTCTGCGGCTCTCCTCATCCACTTTTTGTCGGCCACCGTGCGGAGGTCATCGCCCCATCTAGCCAGGGGGCGTCCCACGTTACGTCTTCCTATGACATATCCTTCTTCAAACGAGGCTTATGAAGAGAATTTAATGGTAGGCAGCAGCTTGGTTCTCCCTTTGGCATTGTTGACGTCAATGGGCGATGGTAACCAATCACCATCAGGTAGGCCGTACGCTCGACTGCCTACAGGGGCAATAAAAAAGTATTCTAACATGCTCATCGGTACAATAAACACAAAATATCACATAAAACAACCCAGAAGTGAACTTTTTATATTTTTGTTTTTTTTTGTAGGTAGTTTATTAACGCAGGCCTTAGATCAGATGCTCCCAGAGTCAGCCCCTCACAAGCACTACGTGGCGTTTAGATACGTTCCTCCGTTCACGGAAGACGCCTTCAGGGAGGTGGAAAGGTATTTTGCACACAAAGAAATCTGTCAGTGTTGCTTGGAACTTGAAAAAATTTATACTAATTTTTTTTTTTTCAATGGCTGGACGTGCTCGCAGCCTACCTGGTGTTAAGTGGTTACCGGGGACTCTATAGACATTTACAACCTCAAGATATAAGTTTTAAGGTCTCTTAGTATAGTTACAACGGCTGCCCCACCCTTCAAACCGAAACGTATTACTGCTTCACGGCAGAAATAGGCAGGGTGGTGGTACCTACCCACAGTATTGGAAACGTCGGAAATAATATTATGAAACTGGGTTCGTCGAAAAGTTACCAACCGCCGTGTGCTGTGATTATTTCAAATATGGCGCCTAAAGCTGTCCAATAAGGTGGAAAGTCCGTCAGCAATGATCCCACAGTCAACGTGTTTTTTTTTTTAATAATATGATTTTATGACCTGTTGTCTAAGACCTTTAAGTCATGTCTTATTTTAATTTATATTCTTAATTTTATGAAAAATGATAATATTATGGAGTGAAATGAAATGAAGATGATTAATTTGAGACATTAATCAACTGGGATGAAATTAAATGAAATGAGATGATATGAGATGAAATATAGTCTCAGGAAAATGATGGTCATATACTGAGACTTTTTCAGTGGACTTTTTGGAGGATCCCGAGAAGTTACGTCCAGCGGCTTTGTTTCATTTTCCCACATTGTGCACTTTCACAGATACTAAACAGTTAATAAACCACCGTTATTACATATTGAAACCTGAAGAAACACTAAATAGACAAAATAAAACAAATCACACAACTTCACTCCTCGCGTTCCCGCCAAAAAGTCTCAACGTGTTAATTTGAAGTCAGTTTCTCTTCATCACGCTTTCCCTTACAGCGACGGAGCGGACAGAGTTATCATATTCTCGCAGTATCCTCAGTACAGCTGCGCGACGACTGGTTCTAGTCTGAACGCGATCGCGGATTTCTATAAGAACAGGTAAGGGTTTCGGTACAGCTTTGGTCAATAGTGCTTAGTGAGAGTTTTTTTAACGTTCTCGATAGCGTGAAAGTTAACTCAGATTTGTATGGAGTCGGAACAGCGCCCCTAGCGGCAAACGTAGGCAAACGTTCCGACTCCATACAAATTTGAGTTAACCAAGCACACATATTGGCCCCGAGAACGTTCTCGACATGGACAAGGCGGGTCTCCGTTTTAAGCGACATTTTTGCGGCTTTACAGCAGGAGAGCTATTCAAAGTTTAAACATTTGGATTAGATATCATAACAAAGAAAACTTGTCAGCTATTTGAATGGAGTGAACTTGATTGAGACTGAATTAAATATCGAATTGTTGATGTTAATATCAAATAGTCTATATATTAATACGTGAAGCAAAAACTTTGTATCCCTTTTTACGAAAATTGCGCGGACGGACGACTATGAAATTTTTCACACTTATAGAGAATATAGAGAAGAAGTGCACAATGCTAATATTTTTTGAAAATAATGCATAAAAGATACATTAAATCAATAAAGAAAACATTACACACACTACATAACACATGTATTTGACGCACACACGCATGCATACTATTTATTGTCAAACTTTTGTTCTTGACGTCTGTTGTCAAATTGAGAATAGATTAAATATTGTTTGTCTTTATTAATAATCTTTTATAGTGTAGTCTTGGGGCGAAATTTGTGATTATAGAAGTATAAAATACAATCATAATAGTGTACAAACTCATTATACAATTCCAATTAATTATAGTCGAATTTCAACTACTGCTACTTAATTGAACTAGAGGTCCCCTAGTTCAATTAAAACCATCAAACTGTTGATGCTGATACGAAATAAAACGGACCTTTAGTTACAAAGATGAATGTCGCGTGTTAAGCGAAATGTCGCGAAAAACCAAATATCGCCTTTTATACCTCGATATTATCTTACCTTGTAAAAAACTTATAGTAAACTTTTTTGAAACAAGGCTATAAAAATATATTATGTAAAAAAGAGGTTCAATTTCAATTGTGTATTATCTTTAACTAGAGGTCCCGCAGTAGTCGAAATTCGACTATAATTAATTGGAATTGTCAGTTTGTACACTATCATGATTGTATTGTATACTTCTTTAATCATAAATTTCGCCAAGACTACACTATAAAAAATATTAACAAAGTCAAACAATATTTAATCTATTCTCAATTTGACAACAGACGTCAAGAACAAAAGTTTGACAACAAATAGTATGCATGCGTGTGTGCGTCAAATACATGGTATGTAGTGTGTGTAATGTTTTCTTTATTGATTTAATGTATCTTTTATGCATTCTTTTAAAAAAATATTAGCATTGTGCACTTCTTCTCTATATTCTCTATAAGTGTGGAAAATTTCATAGTCCTCCTCCGTAAAAAGGGATACAAAGTTTTTGCTTCACGTATTAATATATAGATAGGTGTTTTAGGTTGACAAGGTTACCGATCACTGATGAAGAACAATCTAGAGAATGTTCTGGAAAATTTTGGACACGGTAGAAACGATTATGAAAGCTTGGCATAGACATTGACATTCAATATACCTAGTCCAGCCAATAAGTTCTGTGTTAACAAATGAAAATGATTTTTTTTTAAATGAATTAATGTAATATTATAAAAATTTATACCTACAATATTTATCTCAATTCGTTCGACTTTTCGACGATAGATGGCGTTACTCTTACCGGCGTACCACAATGTATGTACTATATTATTGCACCTCCTATTGAGAGCTCACACGAAATTGTAATTTCTGGCCCCAAATGACGTCACACAGCTATGTTGCAGTATCGACAAAAAAAAAGAGAACGGTTTTCATTCCCTCCTTATTCATCCTAAATATTTGTTCAATCTTTGGTCTTCGTTCATTACAGGACGACACCGGCAAACGTAAAGTTTAGTTTGATAGAACGCTGGGCGTCCCACAAGCTGTTGGCGAAGGTCTTCTCAGAGAGGATCAAGGAGAAACTGGACAAATTCGATGAGAAGATCAGGGATGACGTATTGATACTCTTCACGGCGCATAGTCTGCCTTTGAAGGTGAGCATTCTCGGAGAGCGTTTGGTACCTGAGGGTAGGGGCGTCTTGTGAGTCCGCGTGGCTAGGTACCACCGCCTTGCCTGTTTCTGCCGTGAAGCAGTAATGGGTTTCGGTTTGAAGGGGCCGTTGTAACTATACCGAGACCTTAGAACTCATATCTCAAAGTGAGAAACTTATATCTCAAGGTGGGTGGCGGAATTTACGTCGTTGATATCTATGAACCACTTAATCACTTAACAGCAGGTGGGCCGTGAGCTCGTCCACCCACCAAAGCAATAAAAAACGAAATTAAAGTTAGATAAATAGGTGCAAATTTTTATTTGTACAGCCAGTGTTTGTTCCCTTTCTTCTAAGCCATTCCTGGTACACATGTCCCTATAGAATCCCAAAATGGTACTTGTTCCAATTCTTATAGGGTATTTTTGGTACGCATGCCCACATAGAATGCCAAAATAGTACTTGTTCCCATTTCTCTAGGCCATTCTTGGTACATATGCTCCTATAGAATCCCAAAGTAGTACTTGTTCCCATTTCTCTAGGCCATTCTTGGTACATATGCTCCTATAGAATCCCAAAGTAGTACTTGTTCCCATTTCTCTAGGCCATTCTTGGTACATATGCTCCTATAGAATCCCAAAGTAGTACTTGTTCCCATTTCTCTAGGCCATTCTTGGTACATATGCTCCTATAGAATCCCAAAGTAGTACTTGTTCCCATTTCTCTAGGCCATTCTTGGTACATATGCTCCTATAGAATCCCAAAGTAGTACTTGTTCCCATTTCTCTAGGCCATTCTTGGTACATATGCTCCTATAGAATCCCATAATAATACTTGTTCCCATTTCTCTAGGCCATTCCTGGTACACATGCCCTTATAGAATCCCAGAATGGTACTTGCTCCCATATTCTTCTAGGACATCTTATTGTTACACATGTCCCTATAGAATCCCCTAATGGTACTTGCTCCCATATTCTTCTAGACCATAATCCTTGGTACACATGTCCATCTAGAAATACAAGATGGCACGCTTACCCAATATTCAATACTGGATATTTTTGATTGTTACATATTCAGGCCGTATCGAGAGGCGACACGTATCCTCATGAGGTGGCCTCCACCGTGTCGAGGACCATGGAGGAGCTCGGCGGCCGGAATCCGCACCGGCTCGTCTGGCAGTCCAAGGTGGGCCCCCTGCCCTGGCTCCAGCCCTACACCGACGACGCGATCAAGGTCAGTCCCAACACTTTACAGCTTTGCAGACTGTTATGACTTCGGGTCACCGTCCTCAGCGAGTAAATTACATAACTCTACACAAATTATAATTTGCGTAATCACTGGTGGTAGGACCTCTTGTGAGTCCGCGCGGGTGGGTATCACCATTCCGCCTATTTCTGCCGTGAAACAGTAATGCGTTTCGGTTTGAAGAGTGGGGCAGCCGTTGTAACTATACTGAGACCTTAGAACTTATATCTCAAGGTGGGTGGCGCATTAACGTTGTAGATGTCTATGGGCTCCAGTAACCATTTAACACCAGGTGGGCTGTGAGCTCGTGAACCGATCTAAGCAATAAAAAAAATACTGTGGAACCACTAGTCTATGTTATTGTATGTCCAGTTGTACGCGAAGCAAGGAGTCAAGCATCTGATCCTGGTGCCAGTGGCCTTCGTCAACGAACACATCGAGACCCTGCACGAGCTGGACATCGAGTATTGCGACGAGGTAGCCAAGGAGGTGAGAACCATCCGCGTGCTTAGTGCGAGTTTCTTAACGTTCTCGATAGCGTAAAAGTTAACTCTAATTTGTATGGAGTTTTTTTTTCATTTTTAACAATAGACAATTGAGGGTAGTCTGTTCATTATTTCTCTTGAATACCGTCTTAAAGTATAGTTTACGACGAGGTAGCCAAGGAGGTAAGAACCATCAGTAAGCTAAGTGCGAGTTTCTTAACGTTCTCGATAGCGTAAAAGTTAACTCGAATTTGTATGGAGTTTTTTTTTTTTACAACACAGTTGAGGGTAGTTTGTTCATTAATTCTCTTGAATACCGTCTTAAAGTATAGTTTACGTTTTTTTTATTGCCCTTGTAGGCAGATGAGCATACGGTCCACCTGATGGTGAGTGGTTACCGTCGCCCATAAACTTCAGCAATGCCAGGGGCAGAGCCAATCCGCTGCCGATGCGCTGTAATTATAGTAATAGTTAATCAAGGACGTTAATATTAACGGGAACAGAAAACTTTAGCTAATCTTAGTATGTATATATATATATATATATATATATATATATATCTTTCTATGTGTTATGTATATCGTTGTACGCCGCGGCGCCCGCAGGCCGGGATCCTCCAGATCGAGAGGGCGGAGGCTCCGAACGTGCACCCGACGTTCATCGCGGCGCTGGCGGACGTCGTCGCGGGCCACATCAGCAACGGACCGAGGATCTCGAAGCAGTTCCTGACCAGGTACGTGNTATATATATATATATATATATATATATATCTTTCTATGTGTTATGTATATCGTTGTACGCCGCGGCGCCCGCAGGCCGGGATCCTCCAGATCGAGAGGGCGGAGGCTCCGAACGTGCACCCGACGTTCATCGCGGCGCTGGCGGACGTCGTCGCGGGCCACATCAGCAACGGACCGAGGATCTCGAAGCAGTTCCTGACCAGGTACGTGACCTCACCGCTGACCACAAACGCGTCTTTCAATAAAGCTTGCCTTCTCGGCTAAGTTTTGTGTTAAGTGGTTACTGGACCCCATTACATTCCCGATCCTGCGGACAGAATGGAAAGCAGTCGACGTCGCCCCAAACACGTCATCTCGGATCCTCCCGATCCACTAACGGTGCTTGTAAGTACCTCAAGCACCGGCCATCGTCAGTAAATTAACCCTCAGACTCAGCTCACTGAGTTTCTCGTCGGATCTTCTCAGTGGGTCGCGTTTCCGATCCGTTAGTAGATTCTGTGAAGCACGGCTCTTGCTAGGGTTCGTGTTAGCAACGTTCTCTTAGGATAATTCTGTTACGATAGTTCACCTACCCGCGTGTAGCTGAAATACTCCCTTACCACTTACCATCGAATAAAAAAAAAAGCATACAAATAAAAAGTTACAATCGTATTGAGAACCTCCTTTTTTTTTGCAAAGTCGGCTAATCAACCAAAAAAAACACGGTCTCTCTATACACGCATTAATACGTGAAGCAAAAATTTTGTATCCCTTTTTACGAAAATTGCGCGGACGGAGGAGTATGAAATTATCCACACTTATAGAGAATATAGAGAAGGAGTGTAGAATGCTAATATTTTCTTTTAAATTATGCATGAGAAATACATTAAATCAATAAATAAAAACATTACACACACACACACGCTTATATAGAAGATCCGGCGAGAAACTCAGTGGGCTTTTTTTTTTTTTTTTCCTACCTATGCTGGTATCCTTGAGAATCTATTCCAGCGTAACCTTAACTAGTAGGTGAGCTCACGGGGCTCTAACCTGACGAAGTTGCTAACACGAACCCTAGCAAGGGCAGTGCTTCGCAGAATCTACCACCGGATCGGAAACGCGACCCACTGAGAAGATCCGGCGAGAAACTCAGTGGGATGTGTCTGTGGGTTAGGTCGTTATGTACTTTGTCGTTTCAGATGTCCGCATTGCGTGAGTCAGAGATGTCTCGCGTCGAAAGAGTTCTTCAAGAGATTGTGTGGCGCCGATCAGAACGTGGATAAAATAGGATCTTAATTATAGGAATGGCGTATGAGCAGAAAATAGCATTTAAATGTATAAGCGTGGGTGAATAATGGCGATGTAGAACGTGAATGAACTGGTGTAATAAAAATCAAACCCGTAAAATTATAATTTGCGTAATTACTGGTGGTAGGACCTCTTGTGAGTGAATCTGCCGTGAAGCAGTTTGAAAGATGGGGCAGCCGTTGTAACTATACTGAGACCTTAGAACTTATATCTCAAGGTGGGTGGTGGGATTTACGTTGTAGATGTCGATGGGCTCCGGTGACCCCTTAACATCAGGTGGGCCGTGAGCTCGTCCATCTAACCAAGCAATAAAAAAAAATGTTCCGTTCTTATCAATCCTACATGCATATAATACATATAAATATATAATTCGTAATGTGAACATCAGGCAGGGGTTTGGCTCTGTCCCTGGCATTGCTGAAGTCCATGGGCGACGGTGACCACTCACCATCAGGTGGGTCGTATGCTCGTCTGCCTACGAGGGCACTAAAAACAAAAGTTTTATAAATTTTGGTTTATTTATTTTCCTTGTGTATGTGTTCCTATTTATAAGTAAATAAATAATTTGTTAATTGTTTTGCGTAACTTGGTTTTGGAAATAAAAAAACTTGTGAATATATCATTAATTTATTTGTTGGTTTGGTGAGATTTGTTGATTAAATAAATAAAATATAGTATGTATGTAGGTATATTGAGAGGTGAAAGACTGTTTGGGTTAAGAGACACTTTTATAAATTTACACGGGAGAGCCATTTAAAGTTTAATAAGCATTTTGAAAAAATATCATAACAAAAAAAAGCTTCAGCTATTTTTTAATGGAATAAACATAATTGAAGTTCAATTAAAAACATCGAACTGCTTTGATGCTGATACCAAATAAAACAACAGACCTTTAATTAAAAAAGAAGATAATTTATTTATTTATTTATTTTTACTTTATTTCAGTTTTTTTTTTAAACCATAGCATTTTGTTAGTAAGAATGACTTATAATCTATGTTAGTAACTTAAAAATCCAACACATAACTATCATTATATTTTATATCATTACATTTTTTTTTCTCCTTTCAAGTGCCTGCTGCAAATGCTATTAATCAGCAGTCCCTCGATCTATGTCGATAAATGTCTTTTACCCATCAATATATGCATATATACGTAAGGGTATGTGTTTTATTTTTATCCCGGAAATTTATTTTAAGTAATATTAGGAAGTCCGTATATCAGAGGAAGTGTGAAAGTAGCCCAGGCAGGACCATTGATTCTGAACTCTACTGCGAACAACTGATGAGATTAAAGCAAGAAGTTGAGAGAAAGCGGCCGGAATTAATTAACAGAAGGGGTGTGGTTTTTCATCAAGATAACGCTAGACCTCATACAGCTTTAGCCACTCAGCAAAAATTGAGAGAGCTTGGCTGGAAGGTGTTAATGCATCCGCCGTATAGTCCTGACCTTGCACCTTCAGATTTCCACCTGTTTCGGTCTGTTCAGAATTCTTTAGGCAGTGTCAGGTTAACATCACGAGAGGACTGCCAAAACCAATTGTCGCGGTATTTTGATCAGAAGCCCCAAAATTTCGATAGCAATGGGATCACGTCCCTATCTACAAGATGGCAAAAAGTTATCGAACAAAATGGTACCTACATATCTTAGTTAAATGTAAATAAACTATATTAAAAATGTTGTGAATTTTCTTAAAAAATGCGAAGAAACTTTTTCTTGATCTTTTATCTTAGATTTATCTTTTCTCTTTCTTATATTTAAAAAAGAGAAAATACTTTATCTTTCTGTATACTACAGGACAATTTCGTTGGCAAAGTGCTAATAATATACATGAAAACAACACGTAATGTGAAAATTTGTTAATATGATTTTAAAACGAATATTTCGCAGAAGGGCCGATATCTTCATTGCCCTTGTAGGCAAACAAGCATACGGCTCACCTGAGAGTGAGTGGTTACCGTCGCCCATGGACTTCAGCAATGGCAAGGGCGAAGTCAAGCCGTTGCCTATCGTTAAGTACTCTCCACAAGCCTCGTTTGAAGAAGGACATTTCATAGCGCACGGGAAACACCGTGGAGGGGAGCTTATCCTAAAGCCAGATGGTGCGTGGCAAAAAAGATATCTGGAAACGCACTGTGGATGAACGCAGTGAATCCAGGTAGTATGGAAGAACTGTACTCCGGTGGCGGACGATGCGATGGGAGAAATGAGATGATGAGATCATCTCAAACATTTCCTCAGTGCACTCCTCATAAGAACATACGGTACAAAACACAGAGAATATCGAATTGCCTCCGCAGACAGAGGTTCCAAACGATCCGAAAGAATGGAATTATTGATAACAACCCTCTTTTGTTTGTAGTTTGTAGTCAAATGTATTCTTGGAATAGTGGGCGTATGGTGGGTAGTCCTACAAAGATATTGCACAGCACAAAACAATATAACAGCTCTGAGATGTAGACATTTCTAAATTAATCAATAGTTGAATCAATAGCGTAATAAGTAACACGAAGTCATTGAAATTCAAGCATTAACACTTTCTATAAGTGAACACGTAATATTACAAGAGTCGCCTAAATTCGCATCCTGAATACATGATGAGGTGGAAAAACGTGACGTTATATTTACGCGAACCGACCTACATCTAGCCGAGAGTCCTATACTACACTACTATAGACACAGTCCTCTGCAGCTCTGTACTGATCCCGAGCTCTTCTCGAACACAAACAGACACAGATCCGACCTACATCCAGCCGAGAGTCCTATACTACACTACTATAGACACAGTCCTATGCAGCTCTGTACTGATCCCGAGCTCTTCTCGTACACAAACAGACACAGATCCGACCTACATCCAGCCGAGAGTCCTATACTACACTACTATAGACACAGTCCTATGCAGCTCTGTAATGATCCCGAGCTCTTGTACACAAACAGACACAGATCCGACCTACATCCAGCCGAGAGTCCTATACTACACTACTATAGACACAGTCCTCTGCAGCTCTGTACTGATCCCGAGCTCTTCTCGTACACAAACAGACACAGATCCGACCTACATCCAGCCGAGAGTCCTATACTACACTACTATAGACACAGTCCTCTGCAGCTCTGTACTGATCCCGAGCTCTTCTCGTACACAAACAGACGCAGATCCGACCTACATCCAGCCGAGAGTTCTATACTACACTACTATAGACACAGTCCTCTGCAGCTCTGTACTGATCCCGAGCTCTTGTACACAAACAGACACAGATACGACCTACATCCAGCCGAGAGTCCTATACTACACTACTATAGACACAGTCCTCTGCAGCTCTGTACTGATCCAGAGCTCTTCTCGTACATAAACAGACACAGATCTTCCTACAACCAGCCGAGAGTCCTATACTACGCTACTATAGACACAGTCCTCTATAGCTCTGTACTGATCCCGAGCTCTTCTCGTACACAAACAGACACAGATCCGACCTACATCCAGCCGAGAGTCCTATACCACACTACTATAGACATAGTCCTCTGCAGCTCTGTACTGATCCAGAGCTCTTCTCGTACTGAAATTCTTACTCTTTACGTTAGATGATACAATTTGCTTTAAATAAATATGTATTTTTGTTGTTTTTCGGTCACGTTAAGTAGTGACGCCTTTCAAATTTGTTTGACACTGTAATGTATTATTCCGCGGATCCCATTGTTCGAACGTTCTAGAATGCGCTTAGCACGTTTACGTGACTGTATTGTGGCCGATGATGTATCGTGTATAATCATATTTAAAAAATCACAACAATGGTTCTTGAAGTGACAGTATTTTAAAAACTTCACGACGACAGACAGACAGAACAAACAATAATATTCGTCAGATGTATATTTGCCCAAGGAAGGTTATTTATTTATTTTTTATTGCATTAATGGGTGGATGAGCTCACAGTCCACCTGGTGTTAAGTGGTTACCGGAGCTCGTAGACATCTACAACGTAAATGCCACCACCCACCTTGAGATATGAGTTCTAATGTCTCAGTATAGTTACAACGGCTACCCCCCCACCTTTCAAACCGAAACCTCATTACTACTTCATGGCAAAAATAGGCAGGGCGGTGGTGCCCCTGCGGACCCACAAGAGGTCCTACCACCAGTAATTACTCCTCTCTTCCCGACACCACTGCTAGTATCTTGTCCCAAATTAGCCGCGGTAATTCCATGTCCACCATCAAAATATTTGGCCAGCCCATACCTTGAGGCTCGATGGCCAAGCGCCTAGCGTCACCCTTGACTGAAGGATGACATTCCATCCTCACATAAAAAGAGTCTGCGACCCAATCGTTCCTAATCGGTCGAATCTACCTCATGATTTGTAAGCGAAGTAAATTGTTTCTTCGTGACAAGATGACACTAACAATTCTGCATACGTCGTGACCTATGCAAGTGTAGTGTTCGCTCACGCTTCACATACAGACATTAACACCTTCACTGCGAACCAGGTTCATATCGGCCCGCCGCGTTACTATCAGCTGGTGCGACGAGAAAAATCATGTCCCTCTCGCTGATGCGGACCAATTACTTCAGGTGTTTGTAAGATTTCGACACCGACAACTTCTTCTTCTTCTTCCTAGCGTTCTCCCGGTCTAATGCCGGAGTTTCCGCTTTTTCTATTTAAAACTTCTCCACTTTGCCTGACAACTATCACTATATAGTATAAAATAAAGTCGCTTTCTCTGTCCCTATATCCCTATGTATGCTTAAATCTTTAAAACTACGCTACGGATTTTGATGCGGTTTTTTTAATAGATAGAGTGATTGAAGAGGCAGGCTTATATGTATAATAACATCCATTAAATAGTGGAGAAATCAATAATAAATTACAGTTTCCGAAGCGAAGCGAGGGCGGGTCGCTAGTATACTATAAATTGTATATACTAGTAGCTGTACCCGTCCGCTTCGCTGGGCATTTAAAATTAACATTATTATTTCTCACCTCCACGAATATTCTCATCATTAACGCCACCGCAACTGGTGTAGGGAGTCCAACATTCATATAAATATTATTAGCCTATCCATTAAGTACATGTATTTTCTACATGGATACCAAGTTTCAAGTCAATCGGATGCATGGTTCAGTAGCTATAACGGAACATCCGTAAAAACCACTGTAGATTTATATATTAGTATAGATGTTTTCGCAAAGTTATAGCATCTTAATCTATTCTAGTGCTGGTGGGTCTAAAAATACCTGATAGGCACTGGTGGTAATATCATTGGGGGCGTCTTTCGATCCGCCACGGCGGATTAAGCGGTAGGCAGCGGCTTGGCTCTGCCCCTGGCATTGCCGAAGTCCATGGGCGACGGTAACCACTCACCATCAGGTGGGCCGTATGCTCGTCTGCCTACAAGGGCAATAAAAAAAAAGATCTAGGTCAATGATTTTACTTACTGCAGGCGAGCTGTTAATTCCTCTTCGGAGCAGCGTTGTATGTGAGGAATGGTTTATCTTCACGACGACCTAAAACTAGAATCGAAGTATCTTAGGACGCCAGAATGCTACTTTAATAAAGCGGTGCGATACGATAATTCTCTTATTCTCTTGTTATCGAAAACATTAGATTCCCGCGCCATCGCCCGGAGCATGCCTTGTTGGATCCCCCGGATCCACTCACGGTGCTTTTAGGCTCTTCAAAAACCGGTCACCGTCCTCGTCGATTACAACAAAGAGTTCAACGAGTGAATTAACCCATAGACACAGCCTGAGTTTCTCGCCGGATCTTCCCAGTGGGTCGCGATTCCGAACAGGTGGTTACGGGAGCTCATAGACATCTACAACGTAAATGCCGCCACCCACCTTGAGGTATGAGTTCTAAGGTCTCAGTATAGTTACAATAGCTGCTCCACCCTTCAAACCGAAACGCATTACTGCTTAACGGCAAAAATCGGCAGGTACCTAGCCGTGCGGACTCACAAGAGGTCCTACCTACCACCAGTAATTACGCAAATTATAATTTTGCGGGTTTGATTTTTATTACGCGATCCTTCACCGTGGAAGTCAATCGTGAACATTTGTTATGTACGTATTTCATTAGGAAAATTGGTACCCATCAACGTCAGCGGGATTCGAACACCGTTGCATCGCTGCATACGAATGCACCGGACGTCTTATCCTTTATGCCACGACGACTTCAAAGTCTTGTGCGCTAGTGTTAGCAACCAACATCTGGAGACCATCAAATTCCGCATACCCCGCGTGTCCCCTAGGCGCGGATACCTCCTGATGGAGGTTCGGCCTCTGCTAGTAAAAAAATGTTATCAAAATCGTAGTTGGAACAGCTCATTATTAGCCTACCAGTGAATAGTTAGGTCAAAAAATCTATAATGTAAGCATTGTTAAGACTAAGTTGTTATTTTGTCGACATTTGACAAAATTAGTTTTAATTATGTCTGCGACTCGTCAAGACCGAAGCAAATATTGTGAGCAATGCATTTTAGACTAGATTGTGTTATCACTAACAGCTAACAGATAATCTTACGATTTTGTGTGTATACGTATCTTAAATCGACTTTTAAAAAAAAATACTTTTTTTTAATGTTTCATTTTCGTCAAAGAATAAAACATTTTAATGATCATTATCACTAAAGAGATAACTTAATGAAGTACATTTGTATTAAAATATACCGAGAATATCCTTGACTTTACTAAAATAGTGAATCCGTTTTAAATACCAAACAAAATACAATGCTATTAATCTTATAAAATCAATTGGAGTTTCAAAGTGCTTCTATCTCTTTCACGTTGCCTAGCTATCCTTCGAGCGAGAAAGAGATAGTTTTATCAAACATGGCGATGGACGCCTCTAACTCAGCTGTTACGATCGGCCTCCCAGTGAGCTTATTCCAAGCGAAGAATTAATGAAAAATTTTAGTTGCGCAGAGTTTTCCGTGTGTAATGCACGTGTGTCGTTCGTCGAAGCAAACGTAAAATGTAAACATACATCGCTGAATGTGAACACATAAAAGTTATAATGTCGAAAATAGATCAAGCGTACGCGTGTAATATTGTTTGGTTTTTGTTTGTGAATTTCGTGTTTGTTGCCTGTGAAACGCTGATAACAGAACACAGTAATGTCCACTGCAGCCACGAGCATCCAACCGAGGATCAAGTGAGTACAGAATTTCAATTAAAAAACACCGAAAATATATAAAAATGTAAACTGTATCAAAAATTTCAAAGAACACGCACGCACGTAAGTGATTCTCATTTCGATTTTTGCTCAATTTCAATTTTACACGAAGTTTTTGCAAGGTTTCTCTAATCGAAACACTGTGATTATGACGATTTTTACGGAAATAGAACTCGCGCGTCCAGTAACATATAAGTTCTATTCAATAATTATAACTAAATAATATGTTCGTATTATAATACCCCTGTGTTTAGTTTGTAGAGAATCTTAGATAAGACGGCAAAAAATTATTTCAATCAAATCAATATATTTTTATGCACTGTTAGCATTCTTAATAAAAGCAAATATTTGCTTTTATTAATATGCATAAATAGAAATGGTGTTTTAAATAATATTATAATTTAATAATAATATTATAGAATAGAATGTATTTCATAATAAATTTGTCATAAATACCTACTTACCTAGAATTTTACTTGCACAGACTATTAAGCGTTAGCTAATTGTAAAGGGTAGCAAAAAGTCGTCATAATATTAAAATTTCTGTTACTTCATAGGTCTTACATATTACCTATATATTTACAAATTATAATATTAGATTAATTATGTATAGGTACAAAAAAATTAAAATTAATTAAATCTAGGTATACATACAAATATAGAATCGCGTTTATGGTAATAACGAACTTTGGTTTGTTTTGGTTAAGGCAAAAGGTTTTTATATTACAGATCACGAATTCCGAAAATTAACGAATGTATTTTATTAAGTTAACCAAATAAAAGAGACAGGTACCTAATTTGGTTTTTCACTTTAAAAACGTTTTCACTATTTGGCGGGAACGCGAGGAGCGAAGTTGAGTGGATTGTTTTATTTTGTTAATTTAGTTTTTCTTTAGACTTAAGCGTGTAATAACGGTGGCTTATTAACTGTTTAGCATCATCTGTGAACAAATATGGGAAAATGAAACTAAAGCCTTCCACTGAAAGAATCTTAAACAACCATAATTTTACTGACACTATATTTCATCCCATTTCATATCGTTTTATTTATTTTCATCCCGCTTGTTTAGTCTCAAATTGATCAACTCATCTTGTTTCGTTTCATATCATTTTTCATGTTATAACAGAATATACGAAGAAAATATAAAACTTGGTGTAAAGGCATGGTTACAGGGTCATGACATCTAAAAAAAAATTATCAAAATGTTTTACCTTGTTTCATTCGAGTCTCAACACTTTATTATTTCGATGTCATTGAACTTTCAAAAGCTTTAAGATGCAGCTTTAACATGAACTTCTGAGGTAAGTTTTATAGAACACTGGTAGCTTGCGTCCATGCAATTAAATGTTCCTGTTTCTTCTCTGATTAATTAAGCTAGAGCAAATTTTCAATACTATTCGTTTTGCATTCGCGAAACAAAAACGCTTGCCTCTCGACTGAACCTTGAGTTCGCTCATACGTGAACTCCGAAGCTGGAAAGATAACAACAATCAATGCCTATGATTCCAAAAGAAAAAAAAAATTATCTATAGCTATCACGTTCCGTTTTTGATTAGTGAACTAAATGCTTAGAAATTTGAAATTAAAAAAAGAACTGATTTTTAATTCTCAAACCTCGGGCATACACATTTAATGCGCAAAGCCAAATTGAAAGTAATATCAATAAATCACCAAATACTAGTTAGTATAAGCTAATTTCGTTATATTAAAACAAAAACCTGTTTGCAGTTGTTGAATGGTAATAAATAAATAAAAAACTAATCTTTGGATCCCTCGATTTTTCTTTTGACGCTATTTTTGCGACGGACCGCTCGAGATCATTGACCCCGATAGTCAGCTGTTTTCGAATACAATGCGCGTTAAGAAAAATATGTACATGAATAGAATGTATTTTTTTATTTTAGAACTGTCGTGGTAAGCTTGATCTACTTTTTAACCGACTTCAAAAAAGGAGGAGTTTCTCAATTCAACTGTATGTTTTTATCTTTTTATGTTTGTTACCTCATATCTTTTGACTGGATAAATCGATTTTGTTGATTCTTTTTTTATTAGAAAGCTGACGCTTCCCGTGTGGTCCCATTTCAATTTAGTCCAGTTCTGATAACGGTATCCACGAGAAAACCATGTAAGTCTTAAATTTGCATTAAGTACGGCGCGACAAATAGATGAATAACTCAATATCACGCCAACCGATTTCGATGATTATTGTTTTTAGTGTATTGCATTAATTTATTTTTGAATATTTATTATTTCTATTTGAAGGCGGTTTTTGTTAAAGCATGTCTAGTTACAATTATTCAACATCGGAAGCAGTTTCCTGCATACACTATTTGTCGTGAGAAAAGTGTAGCCATAATCCCTGGTTCGCGACACCGTAATAATAGAAAGAAAAAAAAAACAACAGAAACTGTGCATAGAAGCTGAGATAAATATTATAAATTTCAATAATAACAGATGAAATAATTTGTGAATGAAGTTTAGGGTCAGCGACACACGAGCAATATTCTGTAATATAACTGCTTTCGTGAAAAAGAGGGGGTTCTCAATTCGAAGTGCATTTTTTGTCACTACCGCCCTGCCTATTTCTGCCGTGAAGCAGTAATGTGTTTCGGTTTGAAGGGTGGGGCAGCCGTTGTAACTATACTTGAGACCCTGGAACTCATATCTCAAGGTGGGTGGCGGCATTTACGTTGTGTATGTCTATGGGCTCCAGTAACCACTTAACACCAGGTGGGCTGTGAGCTCGTCTACCTATCTAAGCAATAAAGAGAAAAAATAAAAAAAATGTATAGAATACTCAAATAGTTAAGTCAATTTCCCTTTAAAGAATATGGCAAAAAGTATTACGTAAAATTTTGCTTAAATGTTAATAAAACATGATAATAGGTGATTTTCAATAATCGTTAATATTATTTTGGAAAGTTTTCAATTACGTATTAAAATATTTAATTTATAAACGAAATGCAACGGTAATCACGTTTTTGTTTGAGTCTAGATTGTGTTTTTTTTCTTTCGAATCAAGTGAAAGCGTTCGCACTATTAGTCTCTCTAGTTGCAACCGTATCGACTGGCCGTACGGACTGTGAAACGTTTGCGTTACGAAATACGTGACGTTGAAATAAAATAAAAAAAAGGTTACGAATTTCGCGCGCCATTTCATGGAATTCGTGAAGGTCATTCGATTTTTTTTATTTACATATTTGTTAACAAATCATAATATAAGTACATACTAGATGATGACCGGTTTTTTTTTTATAACGCCATCTTGTTGAGTCTTTAAAGTGGTTAGTTGCCCTCAATTAAGAAAAATAGTATTATTATTCGCCAATAGATATCGGGAAGAGTTGATTATTGAAAACACGAATAAAACAACATTTTCTGAAAATAAATAGTAGCTAGATCGATTTATCGCCCCCGAAATCCCCTGTATACTAACTAAATTTTATGAAAATCGTTGGAGCCGTTTCCGAGATTCAGATTATATACATATATATTAATATACAAGAATTGTTCGTTTAAAGGTATAATTGAGTCGACTATTATCAAAGCCGGCAATCTGACTTTTGGACAATGATTGGTAAATCAGAAAAACGAATTATTGACTTTGTATTCCATTGGCAGTCACAAAACTCTTCGGAACGACATCTTAGATAAATAACAGGTTAACTATTAACCTTTATTTAATGCAGATTTTGAACCGTATTCTTTGAAGGAGACGATTATATTCAAATNGACTATTATCAAAGCCGGCAATCTGACTTTTGGACAATGATTGGTAAATCAGAAAAACGAATTATTGACTTTGTATTCCATTGGCAGTCACAAAACTCTTCGGAACGACATCTTAGATAAATAACAGGTTAACTATTAACCTTTATTTAATGCAGATTTTGAACCGTATTCTTTGAAGGAGACGATTATATTCAAATCAATCTGAATTGACATATCAATATTTTTTTTTTCCAAAGGCACAGATTGCCACCTTTGATAATAGACGACTCAATTGCTTGTTGAGTGAAATCGTGGTATAAACATAGGATTTGTGGTTTAGACTATCAATCGACATTTTTATGTTATTCACAATTCACTGTCCTATACTTAGCAATTTTTTTTTATTGTGGTAAATGTTTTTGGTAACAATGAAATCAGAGATCACATGATAAATGTTCACAGTATCGTATGTACTAGTGATTGTACAAAAAGTGTTGAATACAAGTGGCAGATGTTTTGCCGAGAAATAAGTGCCGCGAAATTTTAAGAAGCGTTTTTTGTTTATTGTATTCCTATTTTCCGCAACTGATAAGATCTTTATAAAAAAAAAATACGAAAAGGACAGTTTTTTAATTCGGCCATTTTAGATTTTAAGAATGCCTCGCCATCTTTGTTTGATTCTTTTTAATTTCACATGTCGCCTTTTCGCATTAAAAGTGTACAATTTTAAAAAAATATTCGAAATTGAGTTAATATGCGTAAACATTTGGTATTACCAGTGTTTTTCTCATAAATACTGTCAAAAGAGGGTAGTTTAGTTTTAGTTTTTTTTTTGGTTTCCCCAAAATGAGTAGATAATTTTGTCTTATTTTAAAAGACAGATAATGTAACTGGTAAAAAAAAAATGTTACAAAGATGATTAATATTAAAAATATTATATCTTAGACCTTTAAAACATTCTCCTGTATACCGTAAAATGGGGGGGAATCGGGACACTTTTTAAATTTGACATTGATTTTTATCGTTTTTTTTGTAGTTATAGTATGTAATAAAACAAATGATCATAATGGTTCCGGAGGCTTAATTTTTTATATACGATGCGTTATTATACATAGTCCATTACAAAATATACACAAAAACTGAAAAAAACTAGCTTGACCCGATTCACCTTGGCTTTGGGGTGAATCAGGTTACGTACGGGGACAATAGAGTTTTTCGATAGGGCTGGCACTGTTTAGTTGTTAGGTAGGTACCTTACTTTAGGTAATTAACTTTTTAGTATCTTTAATGAGTTACAAAACTTTGATGACTAAATTAAACTATTTAATATTTCTTAAATACTAAATTCCGGGACTTCCGGTTGGATCGTTGGATAGTACAAACGTCACAAATTTTGCTCCCAGAATATAAAAACATAACTGTTTAAATACTGAACAAAACTATAAACTGTGCAAGTGAATCGTGTAATAAGGACTAATAGTGGAAATAAAGTGATAAAAACAACTTGTATATTTTGCTCCGAACAAAATAAGTGCAAAAAATCATTGTAATAACATAACCTATAAATAATAGTTTACTTTGACACTTTATAACAGTGCTACCAACATCAGAGATAAGAACATTACGTTCAGTTACACGCAATCTATTATTTTAGTACTGGCATTAAAAAAAAAAAAAAAAAAACCTTTTGTTATTAAAATCTGAATTCATAAATTTAAAATGGACGAGCAAATGCAATTACTATTTTCAAAAATAAAACAAGAAATGGAAAAACAAACAACAACCCTAACAGATTCAATCACAAAAGCGGTATTAAAAGAAATGGATGATAAGTTAACACCAATTATAGAAGAAAATTTGTTTCTAAAGAATGAAGTAGAGAAATTAAATGAGAAAGTGAAACGCTTAGAATTTGGAAAAAAGGAGAATAATTTAATATTCTACGGCTTCGAGGAATCGAATGAAAATATTAACATAGTAGAAATGGTATCAACAACTTTAAACGATTCGGGTATCGAAGTGCATAAAACACATATTAACAAAGCGTTTAGAATTGGTAAAATAAAAGAAAGAGCACGCCCAATTTTAATTAATATGCTAAACGCATGGAAGAAAGATGAGATTTTGCGAAATAAGAAAAAGCTGCCAAAAAATATTTACGTTAAAGAGGATTATAGTAAAGAAGTTTTAGAAAGAAGGAAAGAACTAATACCTCAGTTAAGGGAAGAACGAAAAAAGGGACGTATAGCATACATAAAATACGACAGACTAATTGTTGAAGGTGAAGCAAGTGGGATGCGAGATAAAAGGAAGAGAGATCAATCTACCTCACCAAAGACAAAGAATGATACTGAAAACGCCCCGACAAAAGTAAACAAAATAAATGCCTTCGAAAGGATGTACAGGAATAGGGCTCACTCAACATCCCATATAAATAAAGTATAGCAATCAACACACATCGGAAACCGGAAAATCAGAACAAATGAACGAAAAATTACTAACAAGACAAACAAAACAACAACACCTCTCCCAAGCTGGCTGGACACTGTGGCGGATATCGACCAATCCCTTCCAGCTCTAATAAAGGAAAATACCAATATTATCAAAACACCAAAACTAAAAGAAAATAGGAAACTATATATTCCTACATCATTCCCCAACCCGACTTGTCCTCGTGGGGAATTAGACTGTAACCCTCCACCAAATACAGAAACAGACCAAGACGTAAAACAAACCCTCAAAATCTGCACTTATAATGTAAGAACACTTTCATCAACAGAACGATTCCTAGAATTAACGAATGCTCTAAAAAATATTAATTGGGACATTCTAGGCCTCGCAGAAATCCGAAAAATGGGATGTAAAATCGAAGAGTACAGCGACCTTATCTTTTGCTACATTGGCGAAACTAAAGGACTACATGGAGTAGGATTTTTAATCAAGAAAAAATATAAAAACAACATCACCAACTTTATAGGAATCTCAGAAAGAGTAGCACTTTTGCAAATAAAATTTGAAAGCCTCTCCTTATCAATAATCCAAGCATACTCGCCGACAGAGAGATCAACAGAAGAAGAAATTGAAAAATTTTACAAAGATATTGAATATGCTCACACCAAGACGGAAGGAAAGGTCATAGTCATGGGAGATTTCAATGCGAAAATAGGTTGCCCGAAAACAAACTACTATCCAGTAATGGGAAAATATGGTTACGGAGTGAGTAATGAAAGAGGTGAACGTCTCTTAAGTTATGCTTACCAACACAAACTGTCAATAATGAACTCATTCTTCAAAAAGAAGAAGAGCCGCAGATGGACATGGTTATCACCGGACCAAAAAACTAATAATGAAATAGATTTTATAATGATAAATCACCATAAACTCATAACTAATATCGAGGTACTAAGCAAATTTAACTTTTCTTCCGATCATAGATTAGTGAGAGCATCATTACTTTTAAGTCGTCCAGTAAAGAGCAGAAGAAGCTACACAACACCATTTAATGTCCCTAAGACAGAAACAGAAATTAAAAACTATATCGAAAATCTACGAATACACACAGAAAATATAGAAACAGAGTGTAATGATATCCAAACATACTACGATATCCTAGAAAGAGGCATAACAGAGAGTCTAAAATACAAAAACAGTGCACATGCTCATCAACACAATATTTTCTCCAAAGATACAATCCAGCTTATAAAAAGGCGCACGGAACTATCATACACAAAGAATAAAACTAAAGACATGAAAGAAGAACTCAGCAGAATATACAAAGAGGCTAATAGGTCAATCCGTAAGGACTACAACGACCACAGATATGAGATTATCTCAAGAAACATACAGAATTTTAGAAGTACCAAAAAAGCCTACAAAGAATTAACTACACATAAGTCATGGATTCAAAAACTCGAACATAACTCACTAGAAACAAAATCTAGAAAAGATGTAATAAACCATGCGACAGACTTCTATAAAAACTTATATAAGAAACAAAACAGCATTGAAACGAAAGCGCAAATAACTCACATGAACACAACAGACTGCATCAGAAAAATTCAAGACTCCGAAGTGTACGAACAAATGAATAAGTTGAAGCCTGAGAAGAGTCCCGGACCAGATGGACTATGTAATGAGGCCCTTAAAATAGCAGCACCTATTTTAACACGCCATTTTACGAAATTGTTTAACATGATACTAGACGAAGAAAAAGTACCGAAACAATGGTGTGCATCAGACATAATTTTACTCTTCAAGAAAGGATGTCCCTTAGATATAGGAAATTATAGACCCATAAGCCTGCTGGCGAGCATATATAAACTATTTTCATCCATAATTTTAAAGAGAATATCCGACGACATCGACAAGCTGCAACCAAAGGAGCAGGCGGGATTCAGATCAGGCTTTAGCACAATGGACCACATACAAACACTAGAGCAGGTCATAGAAAAATACAGAGAATATAAAAGACCTCTGTATGTGGCCTTCATTGACTACAGTAAAGCTTTCGACAGCATCAGTCACTGTTCAATCTGGAACGCATTACAACAATCAAATGTTAACTATAAATACATCAATATCTTGAAATATATCTACACAAAAAGTACGAGCAGAGTTAAATTAGAAACTAGAGGAGACGAGATAAAAATAGAACGAGGAGTCAGACAGGGAGATCCTCTTTCCCCGAAGCTGTTCATAGCAGTACTTGAAACTATTTTTCAAAAACTAGATTGGAAAAAAAGGGGAGTGTACATAAACGGACACTACCTAAACCATCTGAGGTTCGCTGACGATGTTGTTATAATTGCTGAAACTGCCAAAGACCTAGAGGAAATGATGAGATCACTGGACTGCGAAAGTTCAAAAATCGGCCTAGAAATGAATGTAAGCAAAACTAAGATATTAACCAACAATCACGAACGCCCGATAATGATAAAAGGTAACAATATAGAATACGTCAGCGAATACATCTACTTAGGGAAGCAAATCTCATTCAAAACGACAAGCAACGAAGAAGAAGTAACAAGAAGAATCAACGCAACTTGGAAGAAATTCTGGGCACTAAAAGAAATCCTAAAAGGGAACTACAGCTTGCGTATGAAAAGGGCAACATTTGATACATGCCTGTTACCCTGCTTGTTGTATGGCTGCCAAACGTGGATATTTACAAATAAAATAAAACAAAAAATTAAATGCAGTCAAACAGCCATGGAAAGGAGCATGTTGAAAATTAGAAGAATACATAGAATTAAGAATGAAAGCATTCGTCAAAAAACTAAACTTACCGATGCTCTCAGCCACGCACTCTCACTTAAGTGGAGATGGGCCGGACACATCTCACGATACCCAGACAAAAGATGGACCATTGAAGCCACACGATGGAAAGGACCAATGGGGAAAAGGAATGTTGGTCGACAATTAAGACGATGGGCCGATGACATAACACACGTCGCAGGAAACGACTGGATAAAATCAGGCAAGGACAAGGAGTCATGGAAAAGGATGGAGGAGGCCTTTACCCAGATAGGGGTCCAAATCTCATAAATAGTACTAATATTAAATAATTAATTAATTATAAGTATGTAACCTTTTAATTTTAAACTACAACTTACTAACAATCATTGTGTTATAAATCGAGAGTGAGAATTGGATTAAATGGCTTTATTATATTATTATTATAAATACTAAATAAAAGTAATTTTCAGTTCAACAAAGTTAAATCTACCAACTCAACAAAAGTATTATGACATTCCAGATTTGTCCCTATTCTAAGTCTAGTCTCTATTCCCCCCATTTTAGTCTATAGATAATAAAATCATAATAATATTTTTAAGGCGTATCTTACTAGATTCTAACAGATAGATAAATAAATTGATGTTTGTACAAATTAAAGCTTAGTAACAGAAATCGTCATAATTACTTCAGTGCGCCGCGTAGGGCACCGGTGACCTACGCAACAGTCAAAGGGTTAATTAAAATTCCTTTATAAAAGAAAATGTCTTTTTTGTGAGTTCCCAAGGTCGAGGTGTGGAATTCTAACTTAAAAGACTAATGAGACGTGGTGATGCTATTCTAGAACACTCATGTAAAACCTACAGACACAGCCCGCTGAGTTTCTCGCCGGATCTTCTCAGTGGGTCGCGTTTCCGATCCGGTGGTAGATTCTGCGAACCACTGCCCTTGCTAGGGCCAGTGTTAGCAACATTCTCTTAGGATAATTCCGTTACGATAGTTCAACTACCCGCGTGTAGCTGAAATACCCCCGTACCACCTGCCAGCGGATAAAAAAAGAAAAGCATACAAATAAAAAAGTTACAATCGCATTGAGAACCTCTCCTTTTTTCCGAAGTCGGCTAACTAACCAAAAAAAAAACACGGTATCTCTATACAGTATAATTCTTTATATTAAATACGTGAAGCAAAAACTTTGTACCCCTTTTTAGAAGCACTGCTCTTGCTAGGGCTAGTTTTAGCAAATTCCCTAAGGTTGAGTCCCCGAGCTCACCTACCCGTCCGGACGTTTCTGGAATAGCCTCTTAGGCTATCGGCGAATAGGCAGGGAAGAAAGATGTAAATTGATATATTATTTTTTTATTGCTAGATGAGTGGACGAGCTCACAGCCCACCTGGTGTTAAGTGGTTACTGGAGCCCATAGACATTTACGACGTAAATGCGCCACGCACCTTGAGATATAAGTTCTAAGGTCTCAAGTATAGTTACAACGGCTGCCCCACCCCTCAAACCGAAACGCATTACTGCTTCACGACAGAAATAGGCAGGGCGGTGGTACCCACCCGCGCGGACTCACAAGAGGTCCTACCACCAGTAAAACCAGTGATAATTAATAAAATAAAAAATAAAAAACTAGAAAATATTGTTTAATTTTTCACATACCGCGCATAAATAGCATTATAGTAGTACTAAGTTCACAGTTGTGCAAATAAATGTAACGAATTCATGTGAAATCCTCGAATGGCAATGTAAGCGTTATTGTTCTAATTATTTCTCAATCGACCTTGTCGTTGCGGTGTTTGTATAGTTTTCGATTCGACTTGATTATCGCGGCATAAGTGTCGTCCTTCTGCAACTCCTCGGAAATTTACTTTAAAACGTTTGGAATTAGTAAAAGTCCTGCGTAAAAATACTCTTAATAAGCTAAGGGTGATTGGTCTAAGACAGTGGTGGGCAAACATTTTTAATGGCGGGCCACAAAGTTTAAGAAATTCTAGAGGAGGGCCAGAATTATAGAAAAAATGCATTTTGTATTAAAGCTTTTTAATAAACAAAACACCTTTTACTTTTACGCCTTGTTAGGCGTGTGAGATGTGAGGCTTGTGATAGATAGGTGAAAAGAATGGTTTTTTTTTCCAATAAATAAACCAATACTTGTGCCAGACTGCTGAGATAATTATAATGATGGCAAGATAATGAAAGAGGTCAAAACACCCCTGACGAATTGGAGCTTTCATTAAAAATTCGAAGATTTTCAATTATAAACCTCAGATTTTATTTTACGCGCCAAAATGCTGACAAGAATATTTAGGATGGATGGACTCTCGGCGGGCCGGTTTAAATACTTCCGCGGGCCGTACTTTGCTCATCACTGGTCTAAGACAAAACCCCCAAACTGCTTTGAGTTTTCCAACTAAAGCGAATGTTGTATGTGGTAATTACTAATAGGATGGTGTATGGGCAGGAATTATCAGAATCGCGTCCGGAATTCTGCCTATCATCATCATCATCAGCCCAAAGTCGTCCACTGCTGGACATAGGCCTCTCCCAATCCACATCACAGAGCCCGGCCTTCGGCTCTCCTCATCCAATTCTTGCTGGCCACCGTTCGGAGGTCATCGCACCACCTAGCTGGGGGTGTACCGCGTTATATCCTGCCTATATGTGACTTTAAATATCCTTAAAGCATGCGATCGAGCGTAGTGTCCAGGGCCCTGAAACTGCGATAGCTTAAGAATATTTTTTGTATGGAAACTAGCGACATCTTGTAGCGGATGCCCCTAAACTTATATGTTGTTAAAGTTAAGGCATTTAATTATTGTATAACTAAACACAGAAAATAAAACATTTATAAATCATACAAGTCTTTATTTGTTGTAGAAAATTTACAAAATCCTTCATTAAAAATAAAACTTGGATAGGTAATATGTTACTGCCATTTACAGGAGCAATGAGAAACTAATCGAAGCGAGGCCATTTAGTGGTCGACGCCCGTAAACATTTTTGTTGAGTGCTTGAGTTGCTTGTCTATAACTAATTTATTTTGTGTATTATCTATGCTCCTTCAAAAACACGCATGTCATTCTCGATTCATTGTTAAGCCACGTCTCGTGCTAAATAATTCATTCATTTCATTACGTCTTCTCGAGTCGCTGAAATAATTAATACTGAGATAATACTAATTATAATTTCGCGTTTGTTTTGTTTTTGGTTTTTAATCTTGTTATATATAAAAATGAATCTACTTAATGCATTTACGCTCATAACTTCAGAACTCTGGCAACATATTGGATAATTCTTATTTTGTGAAAGAAAAAATTAAGAAAATTGCGCGCAAACTTAGAAAATTTAAGAATAAATAACCACCTTATTCAATTTTCTAATAATTTATATTTAATGATTTTCTAATGTAACCTTATGGCGATTTGACATAACATTGACAGAATGCGTGCTTCAAATATCGTAAAAGAGGATGGAAAAAAAACTGAATATCGTTTAAAATAAATGTATAAAAAAAAATGCAATAAAATCAAAAATAAATAATAGTCCCAGAAGCATGATTACTTGGACCTAGAGTCCATCAGTAAGTATCTACAGTCGGCATCAATGCGCCACTTCGATAGAGCGGCACGACACGGGAACCCTCTCATCGTGGCCGCAGGTAACTACATTCCCGATCCTGCGGACAGAATGGAAAGCAGTCGACATCGCCCAAAACATGTAATTTCGGATCCTGCCGATCCACTAACGGTGGTTTTAGGTACCTCAAGCACCGGTCACTGTTCTCGTCGAACGACGAAGGGCTTGATGAGTAAATTAACCCACAGACACAGCCTACTGAGTTTCTCGCCGGATCTTCTAAGTGGGTCGCATTTCCGATCCGGTGTTAGATTCTGCAAAGCACCGCTCTTGCTAGGGTTCGTGTTAGCAACGTTGTCAGGTTTGAGCCCCGTGAGCTCAACTACTAGTTAAGGATACGCTGAAATAGCCTTTCAAGGCTATCAACTTAGGCACGAAAAAAAAACAGAAGCGTTTTTAATATTACGGATGCTCCATAGTTTTTTTTTGTGGTCACGGACGACATGAGTCGGTGGTTATTAAAGGCGAAATTGAAGCATTAAATTCGGCTTAAAGATTATTTATTTCTATTAACGAACAACAAGGATACTGAACAGGACTGGTTTAAGGTTCATTTGCATATATTTTGAAAGTATTGATCACGTTAAATGTATAAACAAGAATCAATCAATTTGATTTTGAATATTAGAGAGATGACGTAGGTATTTATAGTTGACGAGATATATAAAATCCTAGTAAAATTAGTGACAGAGAAGAGAGAGAGAGAGAAAGAGACAGAGAGAGAGATAGGGAGAGAGAGAGAGAGAGAGAGAGAGAGAGAGAGAGAGAGAGAGAGAGAGAGGGAGAGAGAATACTTTGTTATAATAATTAATAATTTATTATACTTTACTGGTGGTAGGACATCTTGGGAGTCCGTACGGGTAGGTATCACCACCCTGCTATTTCTACCGTGAAGCTGTAATGCGTTTCGGTTTGAAGGGCGGGGCAGCCGTTGTAAATATACTTTTCTTCCTAACTATGCTGGTAGCCTTGAGAGACTATTTCAGTTTCTCCTTAACGTGTAGGTGAGCTCACGGGGCTCTAACCTGAGGACGTTGCTAACACTGGCCCTAGCAAGAGCAGTGCTTCGCAGAATCTACCACCGGATCGGAAACGCGACCCACTGAGAAGATCCGGCGAGAAACTCAGTGGGCTGTGTCTATGGGTTAAATAAGTATACTGAGACCTTAGAACTCATATCTCAAGGTGGGGGGCGGCATTTACGTTTTAGATGTCTATGGGGTCCAGTAACCACTTAACACCAGGTGGGCTGTGAGCCCGTCCACCCAACTAATCATTAATAAAAAAAAACTTTATTGCACACCAAAACACAATTAACATTTAATAAAAAACAATCAACAAGCAGATATATTTGAACAATAGGCGATTACAGATGCGAAAGCTTGTGACGATGGGTAAATATTTGTTAATCCTCCTCCGTGCGTCACGATCCTCAGTGCTGAGGGTCGTGACCTTTACGGAGCAGTTTTGTTGGGCCTATGTTCCTCCATTCCTTCCTGTCCTCAGCGCAGTGAATAGTGAAAATGCTTGTTTATAAAAAAAGACAAATGACCTAATTATGACTTTTACCAACAATTCAAGGCCCGTTTTATTTGGTATTATTATTATTTTTATTGCTTAGATGGATGGAGCCCATAGACAGATACAACGTAAATGCCGCCACCCACCTTGAGATATAACTTCTAAGGTCTCAGTATAGTTACAACGGCAGCCAAACCCTTCAAACCGAAACGCACTAATGCTGGTGGTACCTACTCGCGCGGACTCACAAGAGGGCCTACCACCAGTAATTACGCAAATTATAATTTTGCGGGTTTGATTTTTATTACACGATGTTATTCTTTCACCGTGGAAGTCAATCGAGAACATTTGTTGTATACGTATTTCATTAGAAAATTTGGTACCCGCCTGAGATTCGAACACCGGTGCATCGCTACACACGAATGTACCGGACGTCGTATCCGTTAGGCCACGACGACCATTTGTTTATAAAAAAAATAAAATTATCTAATTATGACTTTTACCAACAATTAAAGGTCCGTTTTATTTTGTATTAGCATCAACAGCATCAACAATGTTTTTAATTGAACTCCAATTAAGTTTAGTCCATTCAAATAGCCGAAGAAGTTTTTTTGTTATGATATTCTTTTGATGATATTCTACAGGAACTCGGCATCAAGCAGCGACTATCCTCCATCGTTCAGGGTTGCATTCTCACTTTCTTCGGGCATGTGTCGCGGCGGGGTGACGACTCAGTTGAGCGCCTTGTGGTGCAGGGCATGATAGAGGGTACAAGACCGCGCGGCAGATCACCGTTACGATGGACCGACCAAATAAAGGCCGCTCTAAACGGTCCCGTTAACGAGTGCCTAAGAAGGGCCGCGGTACGCGAGGAATGGCGACGTCTGGTGAAGCGCACCACCAACCGATGTGATGACCACGACCACTCTGCCAAGAGTGCATGCGACTGAGAAGAAGATTCTTTCCAAACTTTAAGCTTTAAATGGCTCTCCTGTAATGTTGCAAAAATGTCGCTTAAAATAAATAGCCTTTCTTTAATCCTCGATATGAACATGACTACAGCGTGCTTAGTGCGAGTTTTTTAACGTTCTCGATACAGTTAAAGTTAACTGAAATTTGTATGTAGAAATTTGTATGAACAGCGCCCCTAGCGGCAAACGTAGGCAAACGTTCCGACTCCATACAAATCTGGGTTAACTTTTACGCGATCGAGAACGTTAAAAATCTCACACTAAGTAAGTTGATGCAAAAAAAATTTTATGATTGAAGGATTACTGGTGGCCCTGAGGCCTATCCAATTTCACCAGGACAGGTGGGCGAGCAAAGGCTCAGCCAGGAGGGGTGGAATTTGCTAACAGCTACCCGAGCGTCTACCCAGTCTACCCTTAAATAAAATTATCAGAAAGAATTGTTTATCTAACATGTTTTTTTTTAAGGGATTTTATGACCTCGTAACTCAGACCTTTAAGTCATGTCTTATTTTAATTTATATTCATATTTTTATGAAAAATGACATTATGGAGTGAAATGAAATGAAGATGATTAATTTGAGACATTAATCAACTGGGATGAAATGAAATGAAATGAGATGATATGGGATGAAATATAATCTCAGTAAAATGGTGGCCATTTACTAAGATTTTTTCAGTGGACTTTTTGGAGGATCCCGAGAAGTTACATCCAAAGGCTTTGTTTCATTTTCCCACATTTGTGCACTTTCACAGATATTAAACAGTTAATAAACCACCGTTATTACACATTTAAACCTGAAGAAACACTAAATAGACAAAATAAAACAAATCACACAACTTCACTCCTCGCGTTCCCGCCAAAAAGCCATCTAAAATTTTATAGCCATCATTTTACAATATATAATAATTATAATACCTCAGTCTGTGTTTAGGTCAGTCAAATCCTCGTAAACGGCTGAACTGGATTTGGTGAATTTTTCTGTGTACCAGTAAATGCGAGAATGTTTTAGATTCGTAATTCAGTATCGTAATAATATTTTTTTTAATAAGAAAATTGGTCAAACCCGTCTAGATTGTTATGATTTATTCAAAAAGTTTGTGATTTTCGCGAAAATCCTGAAATAGTTCTTAAGGCTACCAGCGAAATGCTAAGGGAACCAAAGTCGGGTCTGATAATTCTACATAAAATAATAGTTAAAGCCGTGTTCATATTAACAAACGGATCCATTAACGGTGCTTTTACCACGGTACCACAAGCACCGGTCACCGTCCTCCTCGAACCCATCGCTAGCGATGAAGGGCTCGACGAGCGAATTAACCCACAGACACATCCAACTGAGTTTCTCGCCGGATCTTCTCAGTGGGTCGTGTTTTCGATCCGGTGGTAATTCTGCGAGGCACTGCTCTTGCTAGGGCCAGTGTTAGCAACACTCCGATTTGAGCCCCGTGAGCTCACCTACTAGTTAAGGTCACGCTGAAATAGCCTCTCAAGCCTATCAGCATAGGTAGGAAAAAAACATTAACAAACCTAAGGGCTTAATGGATATGTCAATATGATCGCATTAATAAACCTGATTGTAATTTAGCACAACGTATCCGACGGAATGATCCAAACATCGCTCCGTCATGCTATAATGCTAATGAAAAGAGGAAGAGATAATATCGCACCGGCGGCACATCGTTATTTTCCATGATCCGTGAGCATCCGAAAGCGTTCGTAGGCGTATAATGGTCACTTAAAAAAACATTCGTGCAAAATCCATCCGAAACGACACGCTTATGTGTCCGAATGGATCTTAAGATGAATTTTCGTGTCCTATATGAATCATGAATGTAATTGATTGGTATTAATCATGTAAGCAGTTAATTTGTAGGATTTTTTTTTTATTGCTTAGATAGGTTGACGAATATTTGCACGGAAAATTGTCAAGAAGAAGCTAGGAGAATGTCACCAAATGATTGTTGACTGTTGGCATCGTCATACCTACTATTTATCTTCAGGTTACGCATTGAATCCATCGATGCTAAAAACTCTGCCGACATTTTTGAGTTAAATGGTTTGAAGAAATAGTAAATATTGACTGATAATCTTGATTTGATAGCTCAGTTGACGTCTGAAGCCAACATCTTTTGCGATCCAATGCGCCTCAAGCCTGTCCTATATAGGTGGGACTGAAAATAGGCTACCCAGACAAGAGATTCACGTAAATTTTGATACATCAGAACTATAGTGCAAAAGTCCGAAATGTCAACCATCCACCACGCAGTCCGAAATCCACAACCCTGCCTATTTCTGCCGTGAAGCAGTAATGCGTTTCGGTTTGAAGGGCGGGGCAGCCGGCATTTACATTGGAGATGTCTGCGGGCTCCGTTAACCACTTAACAGCAGGTGGCCTGTGAGCTCGTCCATCCATCTATGCAAAAAGAATAATTAAAAAAATGTGTGTAATCGACTTCGACAAAGCGGTGCGACACGATAACCCTCTTAAGTGCCGCTGCTAACTACTTATCGGACCGCGACGGGATAACGCAAAGCCGCCATCGCCCGAAACATGTCTTGTCGGATCCCCCGCATTCACTCGGTGCTTTTAGGCCTCCCTAGTAACGGTCACCGTTCTAGTCGACTCGTTGTTACGACGAAGAGTTTGATGAGCGAACTAACCCATAGACACAGTCCACTGAGTTCCTCGCCGGATCTTAATGAGTTGCGATTCCGATCCTGTGATAGATTTTTTTTGTTGGTTAGATAAGTGGACAGCCCACCTGGTGTTAAGTGGTTACTGGAGCCCATAGACATCTACGACGTGACACTTTGGTTTTAATGTGCTTATTTAATTCATTCAAACAAGTCAATAGTTAAGTAATTTGTGTTAGTTTTATGTTGTGGTGGGGCCTCAGAAATGACACACAATCACATACGCACACACATACATAGTGCGTATAAAAGTCATGAATAACAGTTTATAACCAGCATTCCCGATTCTGCGGAAAGAATGGAAAGCAGTCGACGTCGCCCCAAACACGTCATTTCGGATCCTCCCGATCCACTAACGGTGCTTTTAGGTACCACAAGCACCGGTCACCGTTCTCGTCAAACTCGTCGCTTGTGACGAAGGGCTCGGCGAGTAAATTAACCCTCAGAAACAGCCCA
This sequence comes from Bombyx mandarina, assembly GCF_003987935.1. The sequence continues at coordinate 780,450 of NW_021011547.1, read as the reverse complement.
CTGAGTTTCTCGCCGGATCTTCTCAGTGGATCGCGTTTCCGATCTGGTGGTAGATTCTGCGAAGCACGGCTCTTGCTAAGGTTCGTGTTAGCAACGTCTTCAGGTTAGAGCCCCGTGAGCTCACCTACAAACGTTAGGGTGAAGCTGAAATAGACTCTCAAGGCTATCAGCATAGGTAATAATGGTAATAACCAGATATTTCTAATTAGTGTAACAGAAATGTCGGTAAATAAGCTACGTGTCTACTTATAAATTGCTTTTTATATAACAAAGGAAGGAAGATAGCGTGTGAAATGTAATCTCAGTACACTGTTGTTGGGTAATAGCTAATTTTCCGAAACTTGTCTGAATGAGAGAGAGTTCAATGCGTTGACGTCATTTGGGTGTAAAGAGATTCTGGTAATGACTAGACGCATGTGTGTTGTGGTTGTTGTAAAACTCATAGAAGGTCCTAGCGCTAAGGAAACACAGTCGTTATTAATACGCTTTTATGATCTTTATACGTATGTTAGGATGTAACGGAATCTTTGCAAATGGTTTTGATCTCCTTCAAAAGGTTGGGTTAACTCGAAATTTGGCATACTTATTAAGGACCGATGACAATTCAATATTTTAAACAGTTTGATCCGTTATCCTAACTAGGATAATCAGGATTAGCGATTTTTGGTTTTCCTGAGACCCGGAGTGTCTGCGTCAAGACCAAGAAGGGAAACTACCAGGCGCGCCGATCACCTGTTTCTCGGATAAGTTAGCGACTGATTCAGATGAAATTTTGGAAAAATAGAAAAAAATTAAATTTTTTACTTTTTTTTTTTGATTGCCTGTGTAGGCAGACTTGCATACGGCCGACCTGATGGTGAGTGGTTACCGTCGCCCATGGACTTTAGCAATGCCAAGGGCAGAGCCAAGCCGCTGTCTACCTAAAAAAAAGAAATAAATAATATTTTAAAAAAAACAAAAAAAAATACGCTTTTATAGAAAATCCAACTCAAAAATAGTGCGTGGTGTGCACGCTGTCAATAGTCATAATATAAATATTTTATGAACAGATATTAGGTAGTAGAAGGGTTATTTTGATAATATCCTGAAAAGCTCCCCACGCTTTTTATTACAATAAAATCATTTTTTCTTACACTGCATATTTTTTATTCAAATTTATTAAAATTTATTTTCCATTTTTTTAGTTACATTTTTTATAAAAGCGTATTTTTTTAGTTTTTTAAGCTATTATATTTAGAGTTGTATGGTGCGTCGAGAATTTGCCCTTTGGTACGCACGTACTGCCGATTCGGGCAGCGTTTTAAAACAGCAGGGCCTGGTTCTGCTCGGGTGGTGCGATGGTGTAAATTAGAAGATATGATCTTGGCGGACCAAAAGATATGACGGCCGGTGCATTTTTATCCAGCGATGCGAGGGTACCGGTGTTCGAATCTCGCAGGCGGGTAACAATCACGGAATCCACGATGAAGGAATGATCATCGCTTAATGAAACTCCTATAAGTGACGTCGATTTGCGTGATCGTTGGCGTGGTGAGTGTTTGCCGGAATCCACGTTGTTGATGCCTATGGACTCCTGTAACTACTTAACACAAGGTGGACTCGTGAGCTCGTCCGCAAATAATCGGTACCAAAATCCTTCATATAACCACCGTTATATGGTCGTGTCTGACATGGACAAATGTGAAGCAATACGGTCGATAACAGCGTTTGCGTTGATGTCTATGGGCTCTGGTGGATTAACCTCAAGTTGAGACAAGAGCGCTAAATAAAACTGCACTCACAACGCGGATCGTGATGATTTACAGTCAAAAACGGGCTTTCAGGATTTTACTGTTGCAATTGTCACCAAAGTCATAGTTTGTACCGGTTTTATCTGTAAATGTTGAAGTCGTTTTGCGGTTAAGTGACCCGTTGTAACAGTGCTATTGAGACATTGGCGTCATCGTGTGATGATTGTGAAAGCCAAAAAAGAGACATGTGTGCAATTCATAAGTGTTAGAAGTGAAACCTTCAAAAATTTTGGCTTCAAGATAATGAGATAAATTTAAATTTCGGGAAGAGGATAATTAGGTGGTGGTAGGACCTCTTGTACACTGGTGGTAGGACCTCTTGTGAGTCCGCGCGGGTAGGTACCACCGCCCTGCCTATTTCTGCCGTGAAGCAGTAATGCGTTTCGGTTTGAAGGGTGGGGCAGCCGTTGTAACTATACTGAGATCTTAGAACTTATATCTCAAGGTGGGTGGCGCATTTACGTTGTAGATGTCCATGGGCTCCAGTAACCACTTAACACCAGGTGGGNGGGTAGGTACCACCGCCCTGCCTATTTCTGCCGTGAAGCAGTAATGCGTTTCGGTTTGAAGGGTGGGGCAGCCGTTGTAACTATACTGAGATCTTAGAACTTATATCTCAAGGTGGGTGGCGCATTTACGTTGTAGATGTCCATGGGCTCCAGTAACCACTTAACACCAGGTGGGCTGTGAGCTCGTCCACCCATCTAAGCCATAAAAAAAAAAAAAAAAATTAGATAGGATAATTTTTAACTAGTGCCTATCACTTGCGTGTCCGCACGGATTGGAACCACCACTCCGCCTATTTCTGCCGTGAACAGTAATGCGTTTCGGTTTGGGGGTGTGGCAGCGGTTGTGACTGAGACCTTAGAATTCGTATCTCAAGGTGGGTGGCGGCATTTACGTTATAGATGTCTATGGGCTCTGGTAACCACATAGCACCAGGCGGGCTGTTAGCTTGTCCATCCGTCTAAGCAATAAAAAATAAAAAAAAATTACTTAACAGTAGGCAGCGGCTTGGCTCTACCTCTAGCATTGCTGAAGTCCATGGGCGACATCAACCACTCACCATAAAAAAAAATTACTTTCAAAGACTCTGCCTACCCTATAGATAGATACAAGAAGAGATAATGAACGAATCATTAGATATTGAATTTCATCTAATTAGAAAACTGTTAAACCTGTTTTGAAGACGCCCGAATGTAATAACACTAATACATTCAATAATAGCTCGTTTAAAGATAACAGATAAGATTTAATTGTGTTTTTATTGTTTTTTTCATTTATTACAAAATTAATTATCTAGTGTTAGGTAATGTGTTTTCGATTTAAGATTGCTATGAGATATCGATTGGACTGAATGGCGGATCAACTAATCGGTTCTGAAGTAGCTCGGTGTAGGGACACAACTTGGGTAGCGCATGCGGTTGTCCATCGCTTCTTATAACCAGTCGTATATAGCCATAGCCATAGCCCGACACAGCTTTTTTTTCCTACCTAAGAGAGAGAGCCTTGAGAGGCTATTTCAGCGTAACCTTAACTAGTAGATGAGCTCAGGGGTCTCAAACCTCACGACGTTGCTAATACGAACCCTAGCAAGAGCCGTGCTTCGGAGAATCTACCACCGGATCGGAAACGCGACCCACTGAGAAGATACGGCTAGAAACTCAGTGGGCTGCGTCTGAGGGGAACACAGCAGACGCTTGTCACAATATACGGAATAAAATCGGAACTAACTTGTTTGATTTATAAAGGGCAGCTATCACCTTAGGTAACCTGCAAACCGTACAGTATCACCTTTACACGCCTTGAAAACCGTATATCCGGTATTACTACAAGGCAGTTCGCTATCCGCTTTTAGCGTATTCTCAAGTACTTAGGTCATATCGCTCGTAAAGACCCCTATAAAGCCCGTCACGTCTTTATGGATCCATCAGATCCAATAATCCATCCAATCCAATATTAGACGCCTTTAGCTCTAATATTAAAATTAGGGACCCCGGTAACCGGATTGAACATCAGCCTGCTGAGTTTCTCGCCGGATCTTCTTAATGGGTCACGATTCTCTTGAGTTTTAGGTCTCCTTTGAAGGCGCTCGGATAGCTGTAAGCAAATCCCACCTCTCCTGGTTGAGCCCTTGCTCGCCCACTTGTCCTAGTAAAACTGGAAAGGCCTCCGAGCCACCTCTCAAACCTAAAAAAAACCCTGATAACTTAGAGAAGCCGATGGTAGAAGTTTTAAATTTTTATTGGTTCGTGATTGGCCATTGTATCTTTTGTGCTAAATATGAACTAAGTTCGCGCTGCGCCAATCTCTGATGTGCTCTTAAAACAAACAAACGACTAAGTCAAATGATTCCAACATTGGAGCCAACACGTTAAAGCCAACATCAATGAACTTTACTTTCACCTTCGAACGATGCACGCGGACTAACTATGTATTCTAAATGGTATCGTTACGTTGGCATTGCGTAATGTGAAATACGGTTTTTGCTTGTCCGTCATGTTGGCGTTACCTAATGCGAATTTCTTTTAGTTATAACATGTTTGTAACTAGAAGTTTTATAAGCTCTTCGAGACGAATAGGATAAGCTCAGTTAGTTTTAGATACTACAATTGAGGCCTATAAAATCAAAGGCAGCTAAATCCAAGTCTGTCAAATATTCAGGTAAACTACAAAAATCGGCCCTAAACATGTCATTACGGATCCTCCCGATCCATCGAAGTACTCTTGCTAGGGCCAGTGTTAGCAACACTTCCGGTTTGAAAAGCTGAAATAAGTTTGTTCGGATATGGTTGTATCAGCATCAACAGTTCGATGTTTTTACTAGAACTTCAATCAGCTTTATTCCATTCAAATAGCTAAATAAGTTTTTTTGTTATGATATTTTTTTCCAAATTTTAAACTTTAAATGGCTCTCCTGTTGCAAAATTTGCAAAATTGTCACTTATACCAAATCCTAAGGCTTATTCTATCGACATTGTTATCTATATATATATAAAAGAAAGTCGGGTTAGTTACTCTATTTATAACTCAAGAACGGCTGAACTGATTTGGCTGAAAATTGGTGAGGAGGTAGCTTAGAACCAGGAGAAGGACATAGGATACTTTTTATCACGTTCCCGTGGGACGTGACATAAAACGTGATGTAACAAAACGCAACTGACAGCTAAACGTAATATATTCTATGGTTAAGTATAGTTGAATTTTGAAGTTGACCGGCTGATGTGTTTGAAACAAACCTTTTTTTTTTTTTTGTGATTGAAGGATTACTGGTGGCCCGGAGGCCTTTCCAGTTTCACCAGGACAGGTGGGCGAGCAAAGGCTCAGCCAGGAGGGGTGGGATTTGCTAACAGCTACCCGAGCGCCTCCGAAGGAGACCTAACAACTCAAGAGTAGCTGCTTCGCGAATGAATCTACTACCGGATCGGAATCGCGACCCACNAGAGGGCTCTATGGTCGTCGGGTGTTGCTACTTTTATTTGTATCCCGTTCGCGAGGTTACGGGCACTGACAAAATTTATGTTATTGGCCTTAAGGGCCAGGGAGACACGGTCCCAAGCAGCCTTCTCTTGAAGAATTAACGGAGGAGGGGCCGTTTGTGCCACCGGGCGCGGCGACGGCGTGGCACGGGGACAGGGAGCGACGGGGGGCGGAGGGCGGGGGCGCGACGCGTTCGCGGCTTTGCTTATTTTAGCGGCCGCGGAAGCTCGGGACTCCGCGGCGCGCTTCTTACCCTTTTGTACGAGGGTGAATCCATCTTGAAACAAACCGTGTGGCGGAACAAAGTTCGCCGGGCCCACTAGTTGTCTATAAATTGAAGTTTATGTATGTCTCGGTCGGGGCTAAATTTTTGAAATCAAATATCCTGTTTCGTGGTTTTTCTAAATGACACAATGTTCGGAAATACATTTGCGAATTAAGTTTCATTATTTCTTGGTATCAGAAGCACAAACTTCCTTCTGTTTATTGAATAACTTAATAAAATAATTACGCAAATTATAATTTTGCGGGTATGAATTTTATTACACGTTACGTTATTCCTTCACCGTAGAAGTAAATCGCGGACATTTGTTAAGTACGTATTTCATTAGAAAAATTGGTACCCGCCTGCGGGATTCGAACATCGGTGCATCGCTAGATACGAATGCACTGGACGCCTTATCCTTTAGGCCACGACGACTTCATATTGTCATTCGAAATCGTCGTGGCCTAACGGATAAGACGTCCGATGCATTCGTGTTGAGCGATGCACCGGTGTTCCAATCTCAGGCGGGTACCAATTTTTCTAATGAAATACGTACTCAACAAATGTTCACGATCGACTTCCACGGTGAAGGAATAACATCGTGTAATAAAAATGAAACCCGCAAAATTATAATTTGCGTAATTTCCACCAGTAATTAAACCTCTTGAGAGTCCGCGCGGGTAGGTACTACTACCCCGCCTATTTCTGCAGTAATGCGTTTCGGTTTGAAGGGTGGGGCAGCCGTTGCAACTATACTTGAGAACTTAGAACTTATATCTCAAGGTGAGTGGCGCATTTACGTTGTAGATGTCTATGGGCTCCAGTAACCACTTAATACCAGGTGGGCTGTGAGCTCGTCCACCCATCTAAGCAATAAATAAATAAAATGTGTGTTTCGAATGGTTTTCTAAAAGTTCGAAGATTTTTGCTAACGCCCCGTGGAACACACGAAAGAGAACACGGAGAGAATTGAAATCTCTCAGTAGCTTAAATATTTTAACATGTCGACTGACATGTAGGTCACCGGTGCCCTACGCGGCGCACTGAAGTAATTCTGTCGTAAGTATGTAGGTAGGCAAAAAAAGGGTGCGTGTACTTATGTACGCGCGTAAGAAGTTATACTTTATTTTTATTAAATTTATTTCTTTTTTTTATTAAATTTTAATCAATTTGAAAAAAAATCGATTAAACAACATCCTCAAACACGCATATTGGACATCCCTTTTCTTGACATCGTATAAATTTGGTAATTCTCGGTACGGTTCGGAAAGTTCACCTGTGGCTATATTCAGACTCGCCAAGTTACGTCAGTCGTATTTTAATGAGCGATTTAGGTTGCAACTTCATTCTGTTAATTTTGTGTCACGGTGCGCGCGCATCGTAAAATTTCACTCTCATAAATTTTTCAGAACGCGCCCAAAGAAGTATAACTTCAAAAATAGATTGCCGCTAATGGCGGTGTCTACGACACAAGTCACCAGTGGCTAGGAGTCCAGAGCGAGAAACCGCCTCACAATGCGCGCAGTATCGAGAATAACTGCCTTCAAACTTCAAAAAGGGATTTCGTATATTATAATTAACGATCGTTTTTACGCTCAGTTACTCGAACACTCGTAATTTTCCTTTCCATTGCGTGTCAAAGGAAACGCTTTGATCGTTCACCGTGACCGAATCGCGAAGAGAGGCGATAAAAGAAAACGTCAAAACCGTCGAGAAAATTCGTTGGCGCGCAAAGAAGAAATCAAAATGGCGTCAATTCTCATATACGGTAGACGGTTTTGTTGATTGCCTAAATTAAAGGAACGATCTCACGGCCAACCTAGTGTTGAGTGGTTTGGGGGCCATAGAAATCGACAATGTAAAACCCATTTTGCTTACTATTTCGCGGCAGGCACTGGCAAGGTTTTGGAACCTACCCGCGTGGGCTCACAAAACCCCGACCGGCAGTAATATGTAGTATTTTTTATTTCCTACCTATTCTAGTAACTAGGGTTATTCTAAATTCACCGAACTAGCCAGCTTTGGTGTGGAGTAAACGTTCTCAAAATATAATTTCATTTTTTAAAACGTCCTCCGCGTGGCCCGCAATTTGACTATTTAGAAATCTTCTCTTCACGTTAGCAAAGGAAAACGAATGTCAGTTCTCAGGACAGTTATTTTCAAGAAGTCTGTTTGGTAAGTGTGATGGCGTCTACGCGCCTTCATCGGCTAGGCTCTGTCGTAGCACGAAGTTAGCCGAGTTCCGACGATACCGCGATCGTGCTGCCACCTCTCGGAAATCGTGCTGCGTTTCGTTTAGCTACCAAACTAATAACCGTTTTCGACATAATATATTATTGTAATTTTTCTAGGTTTAACGAACGACAAAAGGAAAAATCTTCCACCGAGCGGGTGATGTTGCTCGGTAGACCGACACTCTGAATATTGTTGTTCGGAACTTGTTTGTATATATGCAAGCTTATCTTGAAAATTTTGTAAGCGAAATTCAGGCATCTGTCAAATATCTTGTGTTGCATGATGACTATAGCCCAAAATTTTAATTAAATATAAATATGTAGAATAGGGATCGCAGCGTATAAAATAAAACTTCCACTGTTCCAAAATCTTCTGTTCTAATAATAATAATAAAAAAATTATAAACACTTTTATTACGCCTTGCTCATTTTTTAACCGTCTTCGCCATCTTCCTTTTCTCTGTCATTCTGTGTCATTCTCTCTTTCTTTCCGTTTCCTCTCACTAACATCTTAACGCTCCGTTCCACACTCTTTTCATACGTTCCGTTCTTACCAATCCTACAAATATTTGTTTTAACCGGTAATCATGGTAATTCTATGCCATTTTATAGATAAAGGAATATTGTGAGTTCGAATCACCCGATTTAATCAAGGTATATGTTAAGAATTGACCGGTTTGAAGGTGAGGGCAGTGATTGAAACTTTGACCTAGTGTCGTGAGGTTTGAGGCCGGATTTTGTTGTTAATTCTTTATCTCCTCCTTGCGTCAATATTCTTCAACGTTGAGGCTCGTGGCATAACTTTCTCCTGGAGTATCCTGCGCCACTCCTGTCTATACCTGGACTGAAGTATTGAGAGTAGAGCGTATATGGTCTATACCTTCTTCTTCCGTATACCTTGCCTGTTAGTACTTAGTTTTTATTGGTGGTAGGACCTGTTGTGCGTCCGCGCGGGCAGGTACTACCACCATGCCTATTTCTGTCGTGAAGCAGTAATGCGTTTCGGTTTGAAGGGCGGGGCAGTCGTTGTAACTATACTTGAGACCTTAGAAGTTATATTTCAGGATGGGTGACGCATTTGCGTTATAGAAGTCTATGGGCACCAGTAACCACTTAGCATCAGGTGGGCTGTGACCTCGTCCACCCATATAAGCAATAAAAAATATTAGCAGCTTCCCTAAATTATCACCTCTCTTTCTGGCAATAAATAATAATAATAATAATTGTTCCAATAGTTGTGTCGGTACGCGGTTTGATAGGGAAAAGTTTCGATCAACATCTTAAGAGACTTTTGTTAGTCAGCTGGGTTAGGGGCCTGATTCCGAAGTGCGCGCATTGTGAGGAGGTTTCTCTGGAGTTATAACTATCAGTGGCTTGTGTCGTAGACACCGCCATCAGCGGCAATCTATTTTTATTTATATTTCTTAAATTGTTAAATTTTTAATATCTTTTTAAAAAAATATTGTGTATGTGATTAATAATATTTTAAATAAATATAACAATAATAATAATAATACCTAAAACGTGTCCATATTCTTTGTCAATGTCACGAAATGACAATATGCCGTTTTCCGCGTCTATAGAATGACGTCACGCGACGCTCCAGCGAACATCCGGTATTTCGCTTTGAACGGCATTAAACTTGAATATTGTAGATCAGAGCGTTACAGTTTCCGAACGATTTCGTGATATACGAGTGAAAATGTGAAATTAGGCCGTACGAGATTGGATACCTTCGTCGGTCTTGTTACTGTCGGAATTTTGGCGCGAAATAGCTTTGACAGCTCAAGTCATTTGTAGAACTGGTCGAGTCGGAACCTTTAAATTATGAGTTTGAGCATTATTATGGTTCTACGAGTATTGTCAAGGACTATACTTCTATGAAGTCGTCGTGGCCTAAAGGATAAGAGACGTCCGGTGCATTCGTGTTGAGCGATGCACCGGTGTTCGAATCTCAGGCGGGTACTAATTTTTCTAATGAAATACGTACTCAACAAATGTTCACAATTGACTTCCACGGTGAAGGAATAACATTGTGTAATAAAAATCAAACCCGCAAAATTATAATTTGCGTAATTACTGGTGGTAGGACCTCTTGAGAGTCAGCGCGGGTAGGTACCACTACCCTGCTTATTTCTGCCGTGAAGCAGTAATGCGTTTCGGTTTGAAGGGCGGGGCAGCCGTTGTAACTATACTGAGATCTTAGAACTCATATCTCAAGGTGGGTGGCGCATTTACTTTGTAGATGTCTATGGGCTCCGGTAACCACTTAACACCAGGTGGGCCGTGAGCTCGTCCACCCATCTAAGTAATAAAAAAATAAAATTAACCCATCATTGCCCAATGAACGAGTAAACATCGACCTAAGTACTCTAAAGCTATTTACATTACAAAAGCGCGAACCATGGAAATATTGCTACATTTTGGCGAAGGTCACAGTAAGAGTTAACAGCTATCATAAAAAGAACCGTGCGACTGTGATATCTTGCAACAGACCGGGGGGGCATGTTAAAATGGACATTCTGAAGCACGACAAACATAGTTTGAGCCGCGTTAAGACTAGTCAAAGCGCAGGGCTTTGCTCCTATGTTTTTGTTTCGAATACCGTCTTTTTTATTGTTTAGATGGGTGGACGAGCTCATAGCCCAGCTGGTGTTAAGTGCTTACTGGAGCCCATAGACATCTATAACGTAAATGCGCCACCCACCTTGAGATATAAGGTCTTAAGTATAGTTACAACCCACCCTTCAAACCGAAACGCTTTACTGCTTCACGGCAGAAAGAGGCAGGGCGGAGGTACCTACCCGTGCGGACTCACAAGAGGTCCTACGACCAGTAATTACGCAAATTATAATTTTGCGGGTGTGATTTTTATTACAGGATGTTTGTTATTCCTTCACCCTGGAAGTCAATCGTGAACATTTGTTGAGTACGTATTTCATCAGAAAAATTGGTACCCGCCTGCTGGATTCGAACACCGTTGCATCGTTAGATACGAATGCACTGTAATTATGCAATGTAATTAAGGGTCCGTTTTATTTAGTATCAGTATAAGTGGAAACATTGAACGAGAGGTCAAGATAAATTGGATGGAAAATACAATAGATGTCACAAATTCGTAGTACATACCATTTCCGAAATTAATTTAAAGTAACCGACATATGAAATTTAGTTCTTAAATACGTATCAATAAAGATTACGTTCCTTCAAAATATCGAGAAGCAATTTTCAAACGATTTTCATATGTGTGCTTGGGTAGAATAAGGCATGTAATCCAATGAAGATTTATTGCTTCTATTTTCGTGTATTATATCGTGTGAAATGAATTCTTGTTGATTAATTAAGTTATAACGTGCTTGTCTAATACAAGCCTACACCACGTGGAATTTTTCGCTTAATATAAATTGACTTTGAGGTTTATGACTTCTTTTTTTCCTACCTCGAGAGGCTATGTCAGCGTAACCCTAACGGTGAGCTCTCGGGGCTCAAACCAGGAGGCGTTGCTAACACTGGCCCTAGCAAGAGCCGTGCTTCGCAGAATCTACCACCGGATCGGTAACGCGACTCACTGAGAAGATCCAGCGAGGCACTCAGTGGGCTGCGTCTGTGGGTTAACTTACTGGCCGAACCTCGCGACGGGTTCGAAGTTTTTTTTTTTTTATTGCTTACATGGTTGGACGAACTCATAGCCCACCTGGTGTTAGGTGGTTACTGGAGCCCATACACATCTACAACGTAGACGCGCTACCCACCTTGAGATACAAGTTCTAAAGTCTCTGTATAGTTACGAGAACGGTGAACGGTGTTTGAGGTACCTAAAAGCACGGATTGTGGATCGGGAGGATTCGAAATGAAGTGCTTAGGGCGATGTCGGCTGTTTACCAGTCGGTCCGCAGGATCGGGTGTGTAGTTACCGGCGGCCACGACAAGAGAGTTTTTTTGTGTCGCGCCGCTTTCTCAAAATGGCTCACTGATGCCGATTGAAAATACTTACTGATAGAGTCTAACTCCAGGTGGTCGTGAAGATCCACGTTCCTCACGAACCACGGTGCTCCGACGGTTATCCTGCAAAACCGGGATTGACTTGAAGGGGTTTTAAATCAGAACCGCGTGAGCGAACACTACACCTGCAAAGGCCATGACGGGGCGTATGCAAGTTTTGTCACCTTATTTCGAAGGGACAATTTACTTCGCTCGCAAATCATCGGATAGAGGCGTCCTAGTATGAATGCGGCACGGTCGCGTACCGACTTAATGTGGGGGCGGAATGTCATCCCTCTGTCGAGGGTGACGCTTAGATATTTGGCCTTCGAAGCCAAAAAGGGTGATGGGGCGAATGGTCTAGGTGCTAACGCGCCTGTTGAGAAGATTGGGGTCTGAATATTGTTGATCGGAACTTGTATATATGTGGGATGGTATGGCGAAATCTAGTGGAGTTTAACAACAAAATCTTTTATTTTCCCAAAAAAAACAAAAACTATTCGTAACATCGTCATGTCAATTGATGACTGTCATTTACATTTTCTTGTAAACTAAGATTAGTGTGCCAGTGTGAATTGACCAAAAAGTACCGATCTTCCCACTTATATACGAACTTATCTTGCAAAATGTCGTTAGCGAGATTTAGGAACCACTTCGTAGATCTAGAAGCTTTGAGAGTAGCTTTAAATGCTTTTAATAGCGATGAAAGTTTCACAATTGGTACAGCATAACGCTTACAATCAATGCCAATGCTTGCAATCTACCATTCATTGCCGGTTGTCGATCGCATTACACTAATTCCCCCGCTTTAACGCGGTAGATTGGTTACGCGTTATAGGATACGCGTTGTAGGGATATTCTCGCATAATGCGCTTGTATGACCCCGTATCACGCGTCATGTACGGAATTTGCTTACAATCCAAGAACTAGGAACACATTTAATTTAATTTTATAACAACAGGCTGTAGAGGAAGAGGTAAACCTAAGAAGAATTGGATGGATTGCGTGAAAGACGATGTGCTTAAAAGGGGAGTGGGTGAAGAAATGGTATATGATAGAGAAGTATGGAAGGAGAAAACATGTTGCGCCGACCCCAGGTGATTGGGAGAAGGGCAGGAGAATGATGATGATGATGATGAATTTTATGACAAAACAATCGACGCGTTGTGCAAATGTACGCGAAATTAACTATGAATTGTACAAATCATTGTAAATTTCACAGTAAAGAAATATGTATAACGTGGGAAATCCCCGCGTTATATGGGGGAATACCCGTGTTACACGAGCGAATGAAATCGCGTAATATGAAAATGCGTTATAAGATTATCGTGTTATAAGGGAAGTTTATTGTATATTAATGTAAACGCTTAGAGAACACTGATTATATACATTATCCGGGGAATCCCATAGTCGCCGACACCCACTTGCCTAGTTTTTTTTTTTTCGGGCCTTTGTCCGGTCCTCTCCTATGAGGTCCCCCTGCTTAGGAGGGCGCGGGGTTTGTGGGAATTGACGATCTGCAGATGTTGGGAGCTAACGGTTGCGTCAAGGTAAAACCATACTAAGATATTTCGACATAAAACATTTTTCACATGAATCCGGGCATTAAACAATTACACAGGCCAGTGGACTGCGACATTAACAAATCACCGACCGCGTTTGTTTTTACGCAAACTATAAAATTTGCATGATCCTTGTATTAGTATATGTATATACAAATAAATAAAATTAGAGTGTCTGTTTGTAACATTAAATAACCGCTTTTTAATAAATGCATATTATTATGTATGTATACACAGGTACATACACAAAAAATGTCTTGAAATTTTTTTTCGTCTGTCTCTCTGTCTGTTTGTTCCAGCTAATCTCTGGAACGGCTGGATCAATATTGACAGGACTTTCACTGATAGGAAGCTGATGATATAAGGAGTAACTTAGGCTACTTTTTTAGACTTACTTCGCGCTGCTGCATTAACCGCGGTACGACAATAACCGCGGGTAACATCGCGGGGTTCAGCTAGTATATATATAAAATACTAGCAGTTTCCCGCTGCTTTGCTTGCACGGTCAAAGAAAAGCGTCAATCTAGTTTCCCGTGGTAATGAGATGTTTTTCGGGATTTAAGTTAACATGTTATGTCACTCTCCTAAATTAATACTACTCACTTTTTTCCCTACCAATTTGCTGATAGCCTAAGAGGCTATTTCAGCTACGACCAGACGGGTACGTGAGCTCACGGGCTCAACCTGAGAGAATTGTTAACTCTAGCCTTACCAAGAGCAGTGCTTCGCAGAATCTACCTACCACCGGATCGGAATCGCGACCCACTGAGAATATCAGTCGATCACTATATGAAAATCATGTCAATCAATTGCTTGTCTTCTACGTAACAGAACGACAAACAAACACGCTTTAACATTTATAACATAGAAGTATAATAATATATAATATATCGAATTAGTTATAGTCAAGTCGATTTAAAATTGCTTAGGAGCAGTATGAAATTTCCCACACTTATAGAGAATATAGAGAAGGAGTGCACAATGCTTTTTTTTTTTAATTATGTCTAAAAAATAAATTAAATCCGACACAAATACACTACCATGTATTTGACACACAAACACACGCGCATACTCTTCGTTTATTGTCAATGTTTTTTTATTGTTTGAATTCTGTGGTCAAATTGAGAATACTAGAGATCCCGCAGTAGTCGAAATTCGACTATAATTAATTGGAATTGTATGTTACACTATAGAAAAATATTAACAAAGACAAACAATATTTAATCTCAATTTGACAACAGACGTCAAGAACAAAAGTTTGACAATAAATAGTATGCATGCGTGTGTGCGTCAAATACATGGTATGTAGTGTGTGTAATGTTTTCTTTATTGATATAATGTATCTTTTATGCATTATTTAAAAAAAATATTAGCATTGTGCACTTCTTCTCTATATTCTCTATAAGTGTGAAAAATTTCATACTCCTCCGTCCGCGCAGTTTTTGTACAAAGTTTTTGCTTCACGTATTAATATATAGATATTAATATTGTTTGTCTTTAATACTATTGTAGTCTTGGCGAAATCGGTGATTATAGAAGTATAATAAATAGTCTTTGACAATAGAATCATAATAATGTTTTCAAACTTATAATTTCAATTATTTATAGTCGAATTTCGACTACTCAGGGCCCACTAGTAAGTAATACATTTGAAATGCGAACTCAAAAGAGAATACAAGCGGTTATAATTGCCCTGACGAAAATGCTAGTAGGTAATTTGAATCGCTTCGTATCGTCCAATTCACTACTAAAACTTACTATTCAAGTAGAATCATACAATAGATATTTTTTTTACGAGAAACAGAACATGATGTTCTCAGCGTCTTAATACGTCTTGAAGTCACGTTGTCAAACTAAAATCCGTGAAAGAAAACGTGTCTCGGAATTACGAAGATAAATTCGGAGGTTCTCGCTACAAATTCGAAGAGAATATAAGCCAAAATCGTTAGAATTGTAAGTAGACTGACTTATCCACTTAATAGGGATTATGGTAGCTCGTTGTGTCGCCAATGCATAGCCAAATCCCTTGTTACTGTTTTGTTGAAGACCGTTCAAGCCTCAAACATATTGTTACGCCGGTAAGAGTAACGCCATCTATAGTCGAACGAATATCGAAGGATCTAGTAGCACCTAGAACGCTCGAGAAGTACAACGCCACCTATTGTCAGATAGCGGAAACACACAATAATGGAGATGTGTGGAATATTCTCGATAATTCTAGGGATGTGGTATCGACTATAAAAGCGTTGCAGGGATGGCACGCAGTCAGTTAGTTATCGGAACTCGAAGCGAAACAGCGAACGGATCACCTGAAGCGAAGCGGAAGAAGCTAATTGAGAGTTTTAAAGTGTGTGTGAAGTGTTTTAAGTGTTCTAAGTGTTGAATATAGTGTTAACTTGTGATTCGGTAAAAAAATTATTTAACCTGAACCCCAGCGCGTAACAACGAACCGCTTTAATAATAATATAGGCGAGTACGAACCAGAGTCGAATGGCGTGTTGCAAAAACATCTCTAAAATCGATATAAGTATGAAAGAAACGATAACAATCGCGTTTATTATTTATTGAAGTGATAACTTCTTATGGGAGGGTAAGACGCTTCGTTACGTAACAATCGCTGTTTTTACAATAAAATCATATTTTCTTACACTATTTTTAATTCAAATTTATGAAAATTTATTTTTCATTTTTTAGTTGTTTCAATTTTTTTTTTTTTAATATTGAATTGTCATCGGTTCTTAATAAGTATGCCAAATTTCGAGTTAATCCAACGTGATTTAAGGGGTTCCAAATAATGTTCAAAGATTCCGTTGCATACTAACATACACATACGTTCGAAGCTAATAACAGCGTATTAAAAAGATACAATCGAATTGAAAACCTCTTTTTTTTCTTCTGAATTCGGCTAATCAATCAAAAATACACGGTATCTCTCTCTCTCTCTCTAATCACCATATTTCTATCTATACAAAAATTAATTCTAAACTTTCCGACAAAATCTCTAGTAACGTTTTCACTCGAATCTCGCTGGCTTCGCTTTCGTTAACATAAATCAATGATGGCGTCAATGAATCGATTGTACGATTAATTAATAAATATGTCAGTCAAGCGTTGGAAATCGCTCGATGAATGCATTTTTTTCCTACCTAACCTTGGGAGGCTATTTCAGCGTAACCTTAACTAGTAGGTGAGCTCACGGGGCTCAAACCTGACGACGTTGCTAACACGAACCCTAGCAAGAGAGCCGTGCTTCACAGAATGTACCACCGGATCGGAAACGCGACCAATTGATAAGATCCGCCGAGAAACTTAGTGGACTGTTGTCTGTGGGTTAATTTACTCGTCGAGCCCTTCGTCGCAAGCGACGGGTTCGACGAGAACGATGACCGGCTCGACGAATGCCGACGACGCGTCTCTAAGCGAACGATAGTTTATTTAATAATTTGTTTGTCATATAAACCGAAAATCCCTCTCGGTCGGTCGAAACGATGCAAAGGTACGCGAAATTAATTATAAACTATCCAAATCATTGTAAATTTCACAGTACAGAAATATGTGTAATGTGTCACGTTATGTGGGGGAATACCCGTGTTATAGCAGGGTCTGAAAACGCGTAATTTGAAAATGCGTTATAAGATTATCGTGTTATAAGTAAATTTTATTGTATATTAATATAAACGCTTAGAGAACACTGATTATATACATTATCCGGGGAATCCCATGCGATTTTTTTATTACTTAGATGGGTGGACGAGCTCACAGCCCTGGTGTTAAATAGTTGCTGAGCCCATAGACATCTATAACTTAAACGCGTCACTCACCTTGAGATATATATACGTTCTAAGGTCTCGAGTATAGTTACAACGGCTGCCCCGCCCTTCAAACCGAAACGCATTAATGCTTCGCGGCAGAAATAAGCAGGGCGGTGGTACCTACCCGTGCGGACTCACAAGAGGTCCTACCACCAGTAATTAAGCAAATAAAAATTTTTGCGGGTTTGATTTTTATTACACGATGTTATTCCTTCACCGTGGAAGTCAATCGTCATTTGTTGAGTACGTAGTTTATTAGAAAAATTGGTACCCGCCTGCGGGATTCGAACACCGGTGCATCGCTCAACACGAATGCACCGGACGTCTTGTCCTTTAGGCCACGACGACTTTTACATTTTTTCTGCGTTTGCCGCGCTGTTCTAACTCCATACAAATTAGAGTTTAATTTTACGCGATCAAAAACGTTAAGAAGCACCCAGGAGGGATGTTGAATTCTTGAATTGATCTCAAGAAATACAGTCTATAGAAGAACGCATTGGTTCTTTGGAAAGAGCTGCGCTTTGCTGGTGTGATGGTAAAATTCGGACGTCATAACTGTTTTATTATAGTAAAAGAAACCTGTTTTAATTTCTAATCAGCGAGCAATCTGTGCGTCGATTAGCTGATTGGGTTTCTCGCCGGATTTCTCCAGATTTTTCTAATGAAATACGTACTTAATAAATGTTCACGATTGACTTCCACGGTGAAGGAATAACATAAAGTGTAATAAAAATCAAACCCGCAAAATTATAATTTGCGTAATTACTGATGGTAAGACCTCTTGTGAGTCCGCGCGGGTAGGTACCACCACCCTGCCTATTTCTGCCGTGAGGAATGCGTTTCAGTTTGAAGGGTTTGGCAGCCGTTGTAACTATACTGATTAGAACTTATATCTCAAGGTGGGTGGCGCATTTACGTCGTGGATGTCTATGGGCTACAGTAACCATTTAACACCAAGTGGGCTGTGAGTTCGTCCAACCATCTTAAAAAAATAATCATCATCATTATCCTGCCCTTCTCCCAGTTACCTGGGGTCGGCGCAACATGTTTTCTCCTTCCATACTCCTCTATCATATACCATTTCTTCGCTCACTCCCCTCTTAGAGATATCGTCTTTCACGCAATCGATCCATTTCTCCTTAGGTCTACCTCTTCCTCTATATCCTTTCACATTCATAGTTAACATTTTCTTACCAACCTCTTATAAAAAACCTATCTTAAAAAAATCAGTAAAAAATTAACTAACCGAAGCCAATAGACGTCATCAATGAAGTAAATGTCACCGCCCTCCTTGAGCCATGACTTCTAAGTCTCAGCTCTTTATCTGCCCAACCCTTAAGACCAGAACGCGGCACTGTTTCGCGACAGAAATAAGTAGGGTCGTCGTAGTTACTCCTTAGAGCTCACGAGGCGCCCCAGCACCAGAAGTTAGAGGTTCTTGCTAATTCATTCAGAGGAGGTTACAGAATCTTAATCTTATGTATCGATAGTCATTGTGGCGGGTAGACATCATATAACGCAAGATATTTGACAAATGCCTGGATCTCGCTTACGACATTTTCAAGATAAGATTGCATATATCCAAGTTCCAATATATACAAGTATATATCTCAAGGTGGGTGGCGCATTTACGTTTTAGATGGGTTCCAGTAACCACTTAAGACCAGGTGGGCTGTGAGCTCGTCCACCCATCTAAGCAATAAAATAAAAAAAATGACTGTAGCACTGCTCTTACTAGGACGGATGTTAGCCATATGTCCAAGGCCCCGAAAGCTTGCCTTCACGTTCGCTGAAGCTAGCATAATCCCTAGAGGTTATTAGCAATTCGCAAAAAAAGCGTCGAGAGTATGTTCATTGCGGTTGCCTTAATTACGCAACAGTCCATCTAGTCTTAATGTCTATGCTGACTGAAAATTTTTGAAGAAAAATGGGCAAAAATAAAAGTTGCGATCCAACACTACGAAAAATTATCATGAAGTTTGTCGAGCGTGGTTGGTCATACCGAAGGATAGCACAACATTTAAATTGTTCAAAAACTATGGTATGCAATGCAGTGCAACATTTCAAGCGCTATAACACAGCTTTAAATGTGTCCAGAACAAAAAGATCGAGAAAAACGACTCCGCAAGAAGATAGAATGATAACCAGGTTAGCTAAGAAAGATCCGTTTCTAGGCTCTATTTTAATTAAACACGAAGTGTTTGGGGCAAACAAAAGAGCCGGTGTATCTACGAGGACCGTTCGACGACGTTTGGTAGAAGCAGGGTTGTTCGGAACATTTGTACCAATTGTATTATACAAACCAGGCCAGTTTTGCTGACAGATCTTCGAAAGCTCATCGATTCAATCTCTATCAAAAATTGCAGCTTCATTCGCAAGGCTAATCCGAAGGAATCTTCATGATATTGATCGAAAGTGGTCCATTTATTTCGGAGTCCATAGGAAACTTATACGCATCAACTTTTATATATTATGTATTTATATATAATATATTAAATATATATTAAACGCGCAATTTTCGTAAAAAGAGGTACAAAGTTTTTGCTTTACGTATTATTAAATAGATAACAGAAAAAATCTATATTCAAAAACAAAATTTCCCACACTTATAGAGAATATAGACAAGGAGCGCAGAATGTAATTTTTTTTTATTATGCATAAAAAATACATTAAATTAATAATAAAAAATATAACACACAGTACCCATGTATTTGACACAACACATATTTAAATTTAAATTCTTTGTTTATTGTCAAACTTTTGTTATTGTTTAAAGTCTGTGATCAAATTGAGAATAGATTAATATTGTTTTTATTAAAATATTATTTGTCTATAGTGTAGTCTTGGTGAAATCTGTGATTATAGGAAGTCTTTGACAATAGAACCATAATAATGTTCAAATTTATAATTTCAATTAATTATAGTCGAATTTCGGCTACTCAGTGACCACTCGTAATAATTTAAAACTAGAGATATATATTGGAATATACGAGTAGCCCAAATATCTATATATTCTTTATCACTACATAGTATAAAACAAAGTCGCTTTCTCTGTCCCTATATCTGTCCCTATGTATGCTTAAATCTTTAAAACTACGCAACGGATTTTGATGCAGTTTTTTTTAATAAATAGAGTGATTGAAGAGGAAGGTTTATATGTATAATAACATCTATGAAATAGTGGAGAAATCAATAATAAATTACAGTTTCCGAAGCGAAGCGAGGGCGGGTCGCTAGTATTCTTACGAATGGTAAACCGTCGAAGTCGCCCAAAGCATGTCATTACGGATCCTCCTGATCCACTAACGGTGCTTTTAGGCACCACAAGCACCGGTCACCGTCCTCGTCGAACCCGTCGCTTGCGACGAAGTGCTCGACGAGCGAACTAACCCATAGACACAGCCCACTGAGTTTCTCGCCGGATCTTCTCAGTGGGTCGCGTTTCCGATCCGGTGGTAGATTCCGCGAAGCATTGCTCTTGCTAGGGTCAGTGTTAGCAACTCTCCGGTTGAGCCCCGTGAGCTCACCTACAAACGTTAGGGCGAAGCTGAAATAGCCTCTCAAGGCTATCAGCATAGGTATGAAAAAAAGAAAAGAAAAAAGAAGCTGTGTCGGGCGGGCTATGGCTATATACGACTGGTTATAAGAAGCAATGGACAACCGCATGCGCTACCCAAACTGTGTCCCTATCCCGAGCTACTTCAGAATCGATTAGTTGATCCGCCATTCAGTCCAATCGATATCTAAAAAAAAAGTATTCTTATATTCTTTATATTCGTTATATCTTCTTTATATTCGTGTTTTCATTTTTTTCTCGAATCGCTCATGTCATAGTTCAAACGCCACGCCTTTTCATGTCAGTTTACGCTTTCACGTAGCCAATGTGTTCAAATTGAAATCGAAAGCTATAAATAAAATTATGCAACACACGTTGTTCATAGTCGGCGAACAAACATTAAGTAATGAATGGTTTTTTTTCCCTAAGTATGCTAATAGCCTTGAGAGGCTATTTCAGCTTCACCCCAACATGTAGGTGAACTCACGGGGCTCAAACCGGAAGTGTTGCTAACACTGGCCCTAGCAAGAGCAGTGCATCGCTGAATCTACCGCCGGATCGGAATTGCGACCCGCTGAGAAAAGATTATCTGTTCACACATGACTGCAATCGCGAATCTAAATTACCGCAAACAGCTAAAGCTCCCTCGGTAATTACGAACGGAGCCATCATCTCGTTTTTACCATCGCACCGCCCGCCACCTGCGTAGAGTTCATCCATACTACCTGGAGCCACTGCGGTCATCGACTGTGCGTTACCAGAGGTCTTTTTTGCCACGTACCATCCGGCTATAGAATGAGCTCCCCTCCACAGTGTTTCCCGAGCGCTATGACATGTCCTTCTTCAAACGAGGCTTTTGGAGAGTATTAACCGGTAGGCAGCGGCTTGGCTCTGCCCCTGGCATTGCTGAAGTCCATGGGCGGCGGTAACCACTCACCATCAGGTGGGCTGTGTGCTCGTCTTCTGCCTACAAGGGCAATAAAAAAAAGATGCGTGGTGTCGTGGTACACCGGGTAGGAACGAAGTTCCTTATTATAAAAATATCAATTTTAAGTTCTATTCGAGGTATAAAGAAAATAATTATTCGATTATACATTGTTTATTATGATCTTTTTATTGATAAAAATAAAAAAAAGCTGCTTTATAAAGTTATCAACTTTATTTTATTGACAATGATTTATAAAAAATATATAATAATAATATACAAAGAAACAGCTATTTATATGAATAATAATAATAACCGTCATCACGTAGACTGTACATTAGACACTGTAATCTTACGTTACGGACGTATTTTCCCGGTTAGGGTACCCCTCCGCATCGTCCCTTCCATAAGGAACTATCTTCCAAAAAATATATATCCGCCAATGTCAATGCCGCCATGCCGTGACGGCAATCAATTCGAACGTAATTCTGCGGTTGACGGCCGATAGAAAGAAAGTTTCACTTCGTTTAAATTTATGGATCAATGAAATGTCTGCTAGCTTTATGGTTTTTGGGTTGAGCTGTTCTCACGATTGTAGTGAGATAACGATTATAAATACATAGCTGTTTATCGTATTTTAATGTTTGTGTGTGTGTGCTTGTGGGTGGATGTTTGTTTGTGTAAATAGTGTCCGTTATAGTTACAGGAACTCTTTTTGGTGAGTAATGATAAGGGGATAATCTTCCACGGTGCGGTTAGAATTCTTTTGGTAGATCAACGCGACGATCCAAATGTTCTGGTTCAGAACTTGTGTATATGCTAAGCTATCCTGAAAATGTCTTTAGCGCAATTTTATGGGCTTAAGTTGCCCGAAATAAACGCATTTAATTTCATAGTGATGCTGGGACGAATCGATGTTCTGAATCGACTCGCGAACATATAATAGTACTGAATGGAACCAGCGAAACGATATAATTCGATATGCAGTAAAATAATATTGATTCATTTCGAAACTAATAAAATTGCCGTTAAATCTTGTATTGTTTTTCAATATTGATCGAGTTCTGATATGATTTTTATGTACGAACTAACAGTTTTGTTGTTGTGTGAGTTTTTTTACATGTGGTTTATCATAGGGACGTTCAGTTTTAGTGTCGTTTTCAAGTGAATCTGTCAAATATAATAATTAAAACACGATCAGTGCGTACATTAGTAGGACCCTCTGTTTCAATTTCCTAATTTGGTCCTTCGAGCTTGTTAGGTTGGTTTTGAGTTAATCTTTGGGCGAAGTCACACCCTCAGCGTAGTAGCTATAGCATTAGCCGTTATTTCGTATGCCAACTATAGAGAGACCTATGTTTATGATAAGTTTATTTATAAAGAACTTAACCCTTTTAGATATTTTTAGCGAATCATCTACCGTGGAAGCAATAAAATCTAAAAAACATATGGAAGACCGACACGATGTAAGAGATACCACGAACAAAATATACGTTGCAAAAGTAGTAAGAAAGAAAACGCATTTCGCGTTACCATATTTGATTGATAAAGTTGGTTACAAACTTCGGGATAGTGAGAATTTAAAAAATAAAGACAACAAACAAATTGCCGATGGCATCAGTCGGAATGCTCCCAATGTTAATGAGGTTAATCCAAAAGATGCAATTAAAGATGACCGTAGTTTAAAAGATATAACCGATTTAAAATATAAAATGTCTGAAGGGCTAAATGATTCGAAGGATGTTAATTATTCAAGAAAGGTTTACAAGGAAAACGACCGGGAATTAAGCGAGAGAGGAAACGACGACTTATTAAAACTCAACTTCGTGCCGACAAATTCGATTGAATTAGAAATGAAAAAGATTTTAATCAGACAAATGGAGTTCATTAACCGATTGAAGAGCGAAGGAAACATTCTAAGAGATTCAAAAACAAAAGAAAACGTTGAAACGAAAAATGATTTCGATCAGTTAATTAACGACGTGGAGAAGAAACAAAACGAGACGCAAATTGAAATGAGTAAGGGAAAAACGACGAGACCTCTCTCTACCGTCCTAACGATGCTGGACCAGACCGAAATTAAGAGGGCACTAAAAAATGATACTTACGTTCGAAGGATCATGAAAATGGCCGCTAAAAAAAGATCGGATTATATTGAAAACGCCAAAAAGTATTTTCAATTTTAGGAGCCGAACACAAAACTGTTTTTTTTGTTTTTAAATATCTTAAGTTATTATTTATTAAGGTTGGTTTTGATTTGATTTTAGCTCTTAATATATGATAGATATTGGATAAAAACGCTTACGGTTTGGATTCAATAGTTTTTTTTAAATTAAATTTTCGTAACTCTTAAGGCTTCGTCAAACAGAACGCGTAATTAGCGCGCGTCAGAGCGCTAAACTAACGCCGCGCTATAACGCCGAGATGTGATGTATTACTGTGGTAACATACCGTCACACAGAGCGCCAGCGCTATAGTATGTTACCATAGTAGTACAACACATCTCGGCGTCATAGCGTAGCGCTCTGACGCATGCTAAGTACGCGTTCTGTTTGACGAAGGCTTTATTTCGTGGTCGCTCACGATTTTCCTTTGGTCCTTATTAGAAAGCTGAAGTTTACCCAAAGAGCAATGGAGAGGGAGAGGGCTATGCTCGGAGTTTTCCTGCGAGATCAAATCAGAAATGAGGACATTCTTGTGACGTTCTTCTTCTTTACTGGTGGTAGGACCTCTTGTGAGTCCGCGCGGGTGGGTACCACCACCCTGCCTATTTCTGCCGTGAAGCAGTAATGCGTTTCGGTTTGAAGGGTGGAGCAGCCGTTGTAGCTATACTTGAGACCTTGGAACCTATATCTCAAGGTGTGTGGTGCATTTACGTTGTGGATGTCTATGGGCTCCAGTAACCACTTCACACCAGGTGGGCTGTGAGCTCGTCCACCCATCTAAACAATAAAAAAAAAAACATTCACAGGAGAGCCATGGTAACCGACATAGTCCAAATTATTGCTACATTGAAGTGGCAATAGGCTCAAGAAATATCGCTTACACCAAATAAACTTTCACCCCTCGTTATGTAGTTTACTACCAATGAACGTGGGTGGGAAAATGAACTATATATATTATACGAATCAATGAGAGCATCACGCCACGTCATCTCTCGCGATATGGATTGCGTCACACAAATGGGGAATAAACCCTTCGAATTACGAGGGAATGAATTGAAGTTAATTAAGAATGGAGATGTAGTGTGGGTAGGCCTTTCAAAAGATGGATCGACGACCTATTGAGGTTCGCGGGAATCGATATGGGGGTAGGCATCGCAGGACCGATCTTTGGGGTGAGGCTTGGGGGAGGCCTATGGTCAGCAGTGGACGTCTGTGGGCTGAAAGCGAGAAGAGAACTTTGATTCAATTGTTGGTCGTTGGCATATGCCTATAGATGTGCTTACGGTCCATCTGACTATGGGCTTCCAGACATAGGCACGCGCATGCCACCACTGCCATCATATAGGTCCTCTTCACTCGAACTCTCACTTGCATAGCTCTTAACGCGAGCTTAATATTTCGGAGGTTGTTGCTACTCAACAGTTGTGGTCACAACAGGTTCCCTGTCTCAAAATACAATCAGCCGGATCTTCTCAGTGGGTCGTGTTTCTTATCCTATGGTAGATTCTGTGAAGCACTGCTCTTGCTAGGGCCAGTGTCAGCAACACTCCGGTTTGAGCCCCGTGAGCTCACCCACACGTCAAGGCGAAGCTGAAATTGCCTCTCAAGGCTATCAGAATAGGTAGGAAAAAAAACGCAAAATTTAGTTCTTTCATCCACACAGAATTAAAATTAAATTTCGATACGCAAACGCCTCAAATACCCAAACGACATTAATTACAATTTATATACATAAGATGTTTTTGGAGTCTTAACTCGAAATACTAAATTTAGATTAAGACGTAGCATGAATAATTCATGAGATTCTTAAATTTATGAAGATACATCTTCAAATCGTGGTCAAAGAAGGTTCGAGTTTGTTTTCTTGCTGGAGTTAAGTTGCGCGGATTCTTCGTGGCAAAATATCGGCAGGATCGTCGTATCTTGAGGGGATCGGAGGGGGTGGAGACAGCATGATGTTTAGCTGCAATCTGATACTCTTGCGACCAGCTGGCGATGTATCGTAGAGTCGTTCTTTGTGTGGGCCACGCATCTGGTTTCATTGACCACGATGAAACATGGGTTCTGTCTTTTTTTTATTGCATAGATTTGTCGACGAGCTCACAGCCCCCTGGTGCTAAGTGGTTACCGGAGCCCATAGACATCTACAACGTAAATGCCGCCAACCACCTTGAAATATGAGTTCTAAGGTCTCAGTATAGTTACAACGACTGCCCCACCCTTTAAACCGCTGAAATAGGTAGGGCGGTGGTACCTACCCGTGCGGACTCACAGGAGGTCCTACCACCAGTAATTACGTAAATTATAATTTTGCGGGTTTGATGTTTATTACACGTTTTGTTATTCTTACACCGTGGAAGTCAACCGTGGACATTTGTTAAGTACATATTTCATTAGAAAAATTGGTACCCGCCTGCGGGATTCGAACACGGTTGCACCGTTCGATACGAATGCACCGGACGTCTTATCCTTTAGGCCATGACGACTTAAACTGACTGTTTCTGGGGAGGATTGGATGTTTGCCTTTTATATAATATATGTATATATATATTTACACCGCGTGTAATTCGTTTCTAAATGATTCTTGTCCACCTGATGGTTGTCTTAGCGATAAGACCGGCAATTGTACTTTTTTGTGCTTAATGTTTCGCATTGTTTTTTAGGTGTACAATAAAGAATATTCTCTCTCTCTCTCTCTCTTCTTAAGTCTACCTAATCCTCTTCCTCTAGGTAAGCGTGTGGTGGGCGCCTTAGAATACCCCCAACCCAAACTTAGCTCATGGGCGTCGTAGAAGGCGAACAAGAGCTAAAGCCTGACCGAAGCCAATACAACCTAGACCTAAGGTCAACAAAAGCGTTTCCAAAGAGAGTTGAAGTCAGGCAGGCGGTCATAAAAAAATTGCCAAAACTAGAGCAACATGAGAAAAATCCCGCACCTTAAATATTCGCATATACGGTCAGAAACGCATATAAACAATGACTCTATTAGTATTAATATTGCATACGGTAATTTAATGCCTGCATGTTGAATATGCGCAAGTGTTAATTCATTTAGATCGTGTCTCGAATGTCTCAACCGATGTACAGTCAACAAGAAAATTAATTTAATTTTTATCGAGCGTGGTATGGACATGTGATGCGTAGAGAAGAGATGAATGTGACTACTAGGAGATGTATGGAAATGGTAATGCAAGGTAGAGGGGGAAGAGGTCGACCGAAGAAGACATGGATGGAGTGTGTGAATGATGATATGAGGGAGTTAGGGAGTTTTTAACGACAAAGCGAATAAATAGAAAGGGAAAGTAATTTGATAAAAATGTGTTGTTATTTACTAGTTGAAGTTGTTCGCTACAAGATGAGTAATGTTGAGGTGAATAGACCTATTTTTTTTACCTAGTTATTTACAAATGGTAGACCAACCTAACCTCAATAAAACAAACCTTAGTTTACCGAATTACTTGATATAACGAATATTTACTTGTCCCGTTTCGATTTGTTATATCGAGATTGCCCTGTGTAATGGCTACCGTACTGTCACATTAAAAATCAGAAGTGTCTCGTAAAATTTAACTAAACACTTCCGCGCTCGTCTGTACGTTTCATTGGCCCGGTGTGGTCATGTTTGTAAATAAACATATTGCGTTGCACCGCGAAGTGCGCTGTGGTTTCGTGGACACAGACCTGAGTGTGCTTAGGGCGAGTTTTTTTAACGTTCTCGATCGCGTTAAAGTTAACTCAAATTTGTATGAAGTTGGAACGTTTGCCTACGTTTGCCGCTAGGGGCGCTGTTCTAATTCCATACGAATTTTAGTTAACTTTTTTTTTCCTGCCTCAGCTGATAGCCTTGAGAGGCTATTTCAGCGTAACCTTAACTAGTAGGTGAGCTCACGGGGCTCAAACCTGACGACGTTGCTAACACAAATGTTCACGATTGACTTCCACGGTGAAGGAATAACATCGTGTAATAAAAATGAAACCCGCAAAATTATAATTTGCGTAATTGCTGGTGGTAGGACCTCTTGTGAGTCCGCATGGGTAGGTACCACCGCCCTGCCTATTTCTGCCGTGAAGCAGTAATGCGTTTCGGTTTGAAGGGTGGGGCAGCCGTTGTGACTATACTGAGACCTTAGATCTTATACCTCAAGGTGTGTGGCGCATTTACGTTGTAGATGTCTATGGGCTCCAGTAACCACTTAACATCAGGTGGGCTGTGAGCTCGTCCACAAACCTAAGCAATAAGTAAATATAAAAAAAAACACGAACCCTAGCAAGAGCCGCGTTTCGCAGAATCTACCACCGGATCGGAAACGCGACCCACTGAGAAGATCCGGCGAGAAACTCAGTGGGCTGTGTCTGTGGGTTAGTTTACTCGTCGAGCCCTTCCTCGCAAGCGACGGGTTCGACGAGAACGACGACCGGTGCTTGAGGTACCTAAAAGCACCGTTAGTGGATCGGGAGGATCCGAAATGACGTGTGATGTTAACTTTTACGCTATCGAGAACGTTAAAAAACTCGCACTAAGCACACTGGGGGGCTTTAGTCGAGACGATGAGAATGCCTAACTGAGCGCTTCGTGGTGTAGACTTACAGGCTTCGACTCCGATGATGCCTGGATGAAATGGTACAAACAGGGAACTGGAAGGCCAGAGCTTTGCTAGAACTACCACCAGAATCGCGACCCATTGAGAAGATCCGGCGAGGAACTCCGTGGGTTGAATACGCATTAAAATATAATTCCAAAACGTCTCCTGACATCTTTATAAATTGGATCAGGCGAGAAGGAGCAGCTTTGATACGATATATCGATAACTAATAATAAAAACCATAAAAAAATACAATCGAATTGATAACTTCCCCCTTTTTTTAAGTCGTTTAAAAATGAAATACATTATCTGGTACCTGAAGTGTGAAGCGAGGGTTATATGCCGCATCTCTCTAGGAGGTAGAAAGACCTGGACATTTTTGTCGTGTTGAGGTCGCAATAAAATAAGGTAGGCAGCAACTTGGCTAAGCTCATGGCATTGCTGACTTCTGCGATCGTCGCTAATCACTCACCGTCAGGTGGGCCGTATGCTCGTCAGCCTATAAAGATAATAAAAAAGAAACGATTTAGTTAAGGCATGCAAATGTGTATCTAAGATGTATGATGAGAACAGTCCTAAGACACGTCCTTACGGTTCCATCAGATCCAATAACCCTTGCATTAGACGCCTTCAGCTCTAACACTAGGAGCAGGCTTAGGGACCTCGGTGACCGTACTCGTCGAACTCGACAAAGAGGTCGACGTGCAACCTAACCTAAACATCAGACCGCTGAGTTTCCGCCGGATCTTCTCAGCGGGTCGCGATTCCGATCCGATTGTAGATTCATTCGCGAAGCAGTTACTCTTGAGCTGTTAGGTCTCCTTTGGAGGCGCTCGGGCAGCTGTTAGCAAATCCCACTCCTGGCTGAGCTCTTGCTCTCCCACCTGTCCTGGTGAAAGGTCTCTGGGACACCAGTAACACAGCAACATAAAAAAAAACGTGAGCCGTCACGGGACGCCTGGCAGATGTGAACATCGAAATTATTTTGTAAAAGTAATATGCAGAAAAGAACAGATTGTGATAGGAACTAAATATGTCATAATGATAAAATAAAATATTACGAAATTTTTTTTTGTTTTCAAGTAAAACACAGAGAGAATCGCACAGTCGATTGCGCATGGCAACGCGTCGCCATACCGTACACACTACTGCATATGAGTCGACTATTATCAAAGGTGGCAATCTGTGAATTTGGACAAAAAAATGTTATTGATATGTCAATACAGATTGATTTGAATATAATCGTCTCCTTCAAAGAATACGGTTCAAAACCTGCATTAAATAAAGGTTAATACTTAACCTGTTATTTATCTAAGATGTCGTTCAGAAGAGTTTTGTGACTGCCAATGGAATACAAAGTCAATAATTCGTTTTTCTGATTTACCAATCATTGTCCAAAAGTCAGATTGCCGGCTTTGATAATAGTCGACTCATATATACTGTTTAAATATACCATCATATAGAACCAGAATTCGGAAACACCAGAAATCGGTTTTACGTGCGGCTATAGAGATGTTGCACATCAAAAAACTATAAGAACAGAATGCCCGCCGCTAACATGTCTGACGTGGAAAAAACATTAACATTCTAGAAACTCTCGGAGAACACATAAATTATTTTGTTACTCGGCAACATAATAAATTCGCGTGTGGCGGCGTCGTGGAAGACTTGTTATGTACGTGTTTTTTTGTGTATATTTTAATTAGTTTTGAGTTCTGCGATGAATCGAGACAAGTCGAGGCTGTATTTACCTGAGATTTTAAGCCGTAATTTGTTCTCGTATAGACTAGCTTTCCTAGCTTAGACTAGGTCTCCTTCGGAGGCGCTCGGGCAGTTGTTAGCAAATCCCACCCCTCCTGGCTGAGCCTTTGCTCGCCCACCTGTCCTGGTGAAGCTGGAAAGGCCTGCGGGCCACCAGTAATCTTTCAATCATAACAAAAACACTAGCTTTCCGTCCGCGGCTTCGTCCGTGTTGGCTACACTTACTGTCGTGTAGGTCACCGGTGCCCTACGCAGCAAGTAATTATGTCGATTTACTCTTACTAAGACGCCGGAATATCTAGTTGATTGTGGGAAACTTAAGGGACTTGATAGTCGTCGTGGCCTAAAGGATGAGACGTCCGGTGCATTCGTATGTAGCGATGCACCGGTGTTCGAATCCCGCAGGCGGGTACCAATTTATCTAATGAAATACGTACTTAAAAATTGTTCATGATTGACTTTCACGGTAAAGGAATAAAATCGCGTAATAAAACTCAAACCCGTAAAATTACAATTGGCGTATACTGGTGGTAGGACCTCTTGTGAGTCCCCACGGGTAGGTAGGTACCACTACCCTGCCTATTTCTGCCGTGAAGCAGTAGTGCGTTTCGGTTTGAAGCCTTTCACACACACATTCTGCACTCCTACTCTATATTCTCTATAAATGTGGGAAATTTCATACTCCTCCGTCCGCGCAATTTTCGTAAAAAGGGGATACAAAGTTTTTACTTCACGCATTTATATATAGATAACACCCAAACCGTTATTGTATGTGCTTCTGTTTGTCGACAGGTCGTGCGCGGAGTCCACATAGAGTCAGCACACTTGGTCAAGAAGCGAAGCATCGATCAGCCATTAAGGATAACCATATTTTATGATCATTCCGTGTACAGGTAAGCTGTTAAACCTGTTTGCTGGTCTTGTGGGCTTTCAAGGTACCACGAAGATACTACATACCAGGAAGCATTAATGCGTTGCTATTTAAATGCCATTCAGTGTGCTATATAAAACTGGGACTTAAAACTTGTGGCGGCATTTACGTTGTTGAGGTCTGTGGGCTCCAGTAATCACTTACCAAGTGAATCTTGTTGAACATGAAACGTGAACATAAGGAACATAACGTGGTAGAACCTCTTGTGAGTCCGCACGGGTAGGTACCAACGCCCTGCCTATTTCTGCCGGGAAGCAGTAATGCGTTTCGGTTTGAAGGGTATATCTCAAGGTGCGTGGTGCATTTACATTGTAGATGTCTATGGGCTCCAGTAACCACTTAACACCAGGTGGGCTGTGAGCTCGTTCACCCATCTAAGCAAAAGAAAAACATAGCGACTCCCCCTTAGACCCGTGGTAGCTCATAAGACGCTTCATCAAGAAAATCTATTCTTGCTCATCGTTTTTTTATTGCCCTTGTATGCAGACGAGCATACGGCCCACCTGATGGTGAGTGGTTACTGTCATCCATGGACTTCAGCAATGCCAGGGGCAGAGCCAAGCCGCTGCCTACCGTTAAGTACTCTCCACAAGCCTCGTTTGAAGAAGGACATGTCACAGCGCTCGGGAAACACCGTGGAGGGGAGCTCATTTCATAGCCGGATGGTACGAGGCAAAAAAAACCTCTGGAAGCGCACTGTGGATGAACGCAATGGCTCCAGGTAGTATGGACGAACTCTACTCCGGTGGTGGCGGTGTTCATCGTGGTTTCGACTGGAAACCACGTACCAATTACTAGCCAATTACCATACAACCGGATACCAAAGTGTCAATTTTATGAAGAAGGGGTACAATAGCTTTGCAAAAATAATAATTGGATGTCTGTAAAATCGGCTTACGGACGATAGTTTTACGTGGTAACGTCAGCAGCGGAACTATTCGAACTGCTGGCTCTGACGTCACGCGAGAAGAGAGATAAACGTATCACAAGCCAACGCTTGGGCCGATCGCGCGTCTCTATCGCTTGTTCGGCGCTCTCGCTCGCACGCTCAGGCTCAGGCGGAACGTGACACTTTTTCGTGGGTGCAGCCCGTGGTTATCGATTAATAAGCCGCTAAGAACTTACAGGGCCAAGTAGCTTGTTTCTGACGGCTTTCTTCAATGCCTATTGATCCCTCGTGTCTTGGTTACAGATTGGAACCGGAAAAATTCTACATGATAAACGTGAGTGTTAGCTATACTACTATTTCCTTCGGTTTTCACCAAATTTTTTACACCATTAAAACTGATTTTTAACCTACTTAAAAAAGAAGGAGTTTCTCAATTCGACTGTATGTTTTTTTTAACGTTTGTTACCTCGTAACTTTTGACTGTGTGAATCGATTTTCATGATTCTTTTTTATTAGAAAACTGACGCTTCCCCTTGTAGTTCCATTTCAATTTAGTCCAGTTCTGATAATGGCGTCCATGAGAAAACCATATAAGTCTTAAATTTGCATTAAGTACGTGCGCGACAAATAGATGAATAACTCAATAACTCATCAAGAACACATCTAAATGGCAATACCAAAAATTATAATTTGCGTAATTACTGGCGGTAGGACCTCCTGTGAGTCCGCACGGGTAGGTGCCACCACCCTGCCTATTTCTGCCGTGAAGCAGTGAAGCAACCTTAGAGCTTATATCTCAAGTGGGTGGCGCATTTACGTTGTAGATGTTTGTGGGCTCCAGTAACCACTTAACACCGGGTGGGCTGTGAGCTCGTCCACCCATTTAAGCAATAAAAATTATAATTATTTCAGTGCGCCGCGTAAGGCATCGATGACCTTGGCAGTCGAAGGGTTAAAGAAACCATACTGTGCATTAACACAGATATTAGAAGTGTTATTAATGCTGTCAATTGCTGGTGATTCCGCAGAATACCATACTCCCGGATGCGGTCCAGTTCTGGGAACGAGCCCTGAAGGTCAGGAAGACAGGAGGACCTATCAAATTGAATAGGTAAGTTTGTTAGTACCTAACATTACTGTGGTCTTTTAAAAAAACCTTTGCAGCACATGTCGGCTTACGATCACGTAATAGTCAGGTGTTCACTGGCGGTAGGACGTCTTGTGAGTCCGCACGGGTAGGTACGACCACCCTGCCTATTTCTGCCGTGAAACAGTAATGCGTTTCGGTTTGAAGGGCGGGGCAGCCGTTGTATTGAACTGAGACCTTAGAACTCATGTCTCAAGGAGGGTGGTTGAATTTACGTTGTAGATGTTTATGGGCTCCGGTAATCACTTAAAACCAGGTGAGCCGTGAGCTCGTCCACCCCTCTAAGCGGTGGATCTTCTCAGTGGGTCGTGTTTCCGATCCGATGGTAGATTCATTGAGGCAATGCTCTTGCTAGGTCTAGAGTTAGCAAATCATCTCAGGTTGTACCCGTGAGCTCACTTACTCGCCTGTTGAATCTGCTGTGAGCTCTGGAGTTCACTAGAATAGGTAGGAAAGAAAGCAATATTATGTTGGAGTTTGAATTTTTATTCTCCGTAGTCATAAAACACATGTGTACTGCATTGTACCTTCTAAAGAGCACAACAATCCGATGCACATAAAAAAAATAAAACAACTCTGTTAAATGGGTAATATCATTTTATTCACAATATCGAGCGGTAAAATGCTATTTGGTTTAAGCGATATTTATCTTTGTAATTAAAGGTGCGTTTTATTTGGTATCAGCATCAAAACAGTCACAATGTTTTTAATTGAACTTCAATTGAGCTTAATCCATTCAAAAATAGCTGAAGAAGTTTTTTGTTGTTATGATATTTTTTCCAAATGTTTAAACATTAAATGGCTCTCCTGCAAAGTCGCAAAAATATCGCTTAGACCAAATGAGTCGACTATTATTAAAGCCGGCAATCTGACTTTTGGACAATGATTGGTAAATCAGAAAAACGAATTATTGACTTTGTATTCCATTGGCAGTCACAAAACTCTTCGGAACGACATCTTAGATAAATAACAGGTTAACTATTAACCTTTATTTAATGCAGGTTTTGAACCGTATTCTTTGAAGGAGACCATTATATTCAAATCAATCTGTATTAACATATCAATAATTTTTTTTTGTCCAAATGCACAGATTGCCACCTTTGATAATAGACGACTCAAATATCATTTCGGTCCTCGATATATAATTCTTTTAGACAGTATTGTAATTAGTTTTTTTAATTAGTCATTAGTTTAGTTTGTAATCGTCGTGGCCTAACGGATAAGACGTCCGGTGCATTCGTATGTAGCGATGCACCGGTGTTCGAATCCCGCAGGCGGGTACCAATTTTTCTAATGAAATACGTACTCAACAAATGTTCACGATTGACTTCCACGGTGAAGGAATAACATCGTGTAATAAAAATGAAACCCGCAAAATTATAATTTGCGTAATTACTGGTGGTAGGACCTCTTGTGAGTACGCGCGGGTAGGTGCCACCGCCTTGCCTATTTCTGCCGTGAAGCAGTAATGCGTTTCGGTTCGAAGGGTGGGGTAGCCGTTGTAACTATACAGAGACCGTAGAACTTATATCTCGAGGTGGGTGGCGCATTTACGTTGTAGATGTCTATGGGCTCCAGTAACCACTTAACAGCAGGTGGGCTGTGAGCTCGTCCAACCATCTAACCAATAAAAAAAAAATGTTAACTCGCATTCCGAGACGCCGGTCACCGTTCTCGTCGAAGCCGTTAAAAGCGAACGGTTCTACGTAAAAAATTTACTAACAGACAAAGGCCATTTAGCTTCTCGCCGGATCTTCTGAATGGTCGCGATTCCGATCCGGTGGTAGATTCTGCGAAGCGCTGCTCTTGCTAGGGCTGTTAGTTAAGTCTCCAGACTCAGCCCCCCCATCGCCTACATGTTCGGTGAAGCTAGCAAAACCCCTCAAAGCTACTAGCAGTGGGCATAACTGGTGGTAGGACCTCTTGTATATCCGCACGGGTAGGTACCACCCCCTGTCTATTTATACCGTGAAGCAGTAATGCGTTTCGGTTTGAAAGGCGAGCCGTTGTAACTGTACTGGGACCTTAGAAATCATATCTCAAGGTGGGTGGCGGCTTTTACGTTGTAGATGTCTATGGGCTCCGGTAATCAATTAATACCAGGTGATCCGTGAGCTCGTCTACCCATCTAATAAATTAAAATAAATAAATAAATAGTTATAAGAAATTGGCCAGTGGTTCTTATGTTTCGGTAAGCGGTCGCGTCTGAAGTTCTTTCTTTTCAGCGTAACTATGCGTGCTCTGTCTATTTAACTGTTTGATTTGTTTCTTAAGGTTTGGTTTCAGTTTAATAATTATTATAAGAAATTTCCGTTTTGGAACATAGGGTCTAAGTGTGAATTAATCTCATTGCTAAAGAGTGCTCTGTTAAGTACCCAATTTCGCGTCTAACAAGAGATCATTCGGTTGAGATTTCTCAGCTAACGTAGAAGATTTTCTTGTAGTTGAAGGGCAGTTGGTAACCGATGACCTTGTTGCAGTTAGGGCAGTAGTGGTTATGGTTCTTGAAGCAGTCCAATAAGTAGACCAGGCAGATGAGAGGCAGCAAGCTGGAAGAACAGATGCTCATCAATTACGGCCGTCTGGTGTAGTGGTAAGTGACATGGTCACTACACAAAGGGGTCGCGGGTTCGAATCCCGCCAAGGGAAGATATTTGTATGATAAATATAAAATGTCTTTTCCAGGGCTATAGATGTATATTAAATATATGTATGTGTATAATAAAAATCTTACATTTATTTCTGTTATCTGGTACATCTGTAACATAAGTTCTTTACGAACTTAGCACGGGACCAGTTAACGTGGCGTGATTGCCTAAAAAAAAATTCCCGTAGTAGACTTTTTTTGCTCCGGAAGGAAAGATGGAGAGGTCCGTCCAGGTGGTCAAAAGCCCTCCAAACATCTTAAGAGCTTGGGGATCTTAATTCAATTGACGTGCCGCGCGCTTTTACTCGGTTTAAGCTTGTAGCAGTATTAATGCTGTTGTCCATTATCCGTTCAATCCCTTAGTTGCCTTTCGTCATGCACAGGCAGAGATTAGATGTGTTATTCAAAGCCATGCCTACATAGTCAAAACATAATGCATTCATGCAAATTATGTAAGAAGTTTGTAAATTACTAGCTGGCCCGGCAAATGTTATTTTGCCATGTAAGTTATTTCTAGGAAAGATAAATAACCTAGATACCGACTGCAGCGCCATTTGCCGGGCTGATTTGTGAATCTAAGCCATTCAGGGCGCCACCCAAACGCATACACAAAAAATCATTCAAATCAGTCCAGCCGTTTAGGAGGAGTTCAGTGACAAACACACGCACAGACGAAATATATATATATATGGCTGCCCCACTCTTCAAACCGAAACGCATTACTCCTTCACGACAGAAATAGGCAGGGTGGTGGTACCTACCCGTGCGGACTTACAAGAGGTCCTACTACCAGTATTTAAGAAATAAAAAATAAAAACATATACCAGAGGACAAAGCAGATCAGCGCTATGACGTGATTCAAGAGCCCTATTTCTCTCACGACCAGCGTGTGTACTCTCATGCCGCAGTGGTGGCAATCCAAGTACTTTCTAGACGAGTTTGCTATATCCCCGGAAATGGGTGTAGCTGAAAATTACAAAATTAGTTCCTAAGTTTGGTTAAGTTTATCGCAGAACCGCATCGAGTGATAGCCAATCGGCATCTACTGGAAGACGGTAGAATTCGGCCTAGTTCTGTTGAGATGCTATGAAGACGGAAAGGCTTGTTGTGTGATAAAACTAGGACTTCGTCACCTTGTCTTATTACTGGTGGTAGGACCTCTTGTGAGCCCGCACGAGTAGGTACCACCAACCCACCTATTTGTGTCGTGAAGCAGTAATGCGTTTCGGTTTGAACGGTGGGGTAGCCGTTGTAACTATACTGACACCTTAGAACGTATATCTCAAAGTGGGTGGCGCTTTTACGTTGTAGATGTTTATGGGCTCCAGTAACCACTTAACACCAGGTGGGCTTGTCCACTCTTCTAAGCAATAAATAAAAAAAAGGTTGGGGTTTGCTACAGGTTCCGGAGAGACTTTATATTGGTTGGAAAGGTCTTGGTAGTTCTTCGGGCTTAACCTGTTATGACTTGTGTCCTCGGCGGAGTTGAATCTTGAGGGTGCGGCGGAGTACTTAGCGGCGAAGGGGTCGCGTCGATCTCGGTGTAAGCTGGTGGCGGTTCAGGAAACGCGGTCACCGGCAGCGGTGACGGCAGACTGGTTTCCGGGGTTGCCCTGTTGAGGTGGTAGCCGTCAGGGAATCTCGACGACGGCGTCGAGTTGATTGATATGCCGGCGCTGACAGGAGAGTTGGGCGTAGGTGCTGAAGCCAAAAGGGTCTTGTGTTAATTTCGGACGACGAAAACTTAGGTGACCAATGAAAAGTAACCGAAACGTCTGACGTGATATAATGTTAAAAATAAACCCGAGGTTTAAACGTGAAGGTAGTTTTTAATTATGTCGCGGAAATCGCAGAAAAGTCTTCGAGCGGATCCAGATCTAGATCGGCTTCTATGCAATTGCAGCCACTGTGCAAATTTCTCTGTAATTACAATTATATAAGCACTGCATATTCTCATAATATATCGAGCGGTGAATGGCAATTGGATTTACATTACAGGAAAGCCATTTAAGTCTACTACTGGCTACTACTGGTGGTAGGACCTCATGTGAGTCCGCACGGGTAGGTACCACCACCCCACCTATTTCTGCCGTGAAGCAGCAATGCGTTTCGGCTTGAAGGGTGGGGCAGCCGTTGTGACTATACTGAGACCTTAGAACTTATATCTCAAGGTCGGTGGCGCATTTACGTTGTAAATATTTATGGGCTCCAGTAACCACTTCGCATCAGGTAGGCAACAATATAAAAAAGCCTCTTCGCGTTTAGAATTCGACCCAATCCGTCATTAGTGCACGAAAAATACGACGGAAAACAAATTCACGTTCTCACGTTCTTCTATTGCCGTCACCAAACGCCCAAACTAATCGCGAAAATAAATGTCCATATAATGAACGTTACCGGGCCTTAAAATCCTGTTAATCTCCAAAGTGGTGGGTCTTTCCGGAGCCGGTCTTCGTACGAAACTGCTCTGTCCCGAAGCGCTGTCCGTCTCGGAGCCAATGGAATGCAGACCGGGGTTTTCCTTTGGCATATCAATTCGTCTATCGTCGAACGGGTCGTAAAAGATCGTGTCCTAAAACAGAAAGGGAAGAACAAAGTCTTTTGAGAGCTTCTTCTTCTACATCGTTTCCTCACTGCTGAAGGTCGTGACCACATGTGACTATCGCATGGTAGAGTCCACAACCAGTTCTGACCATGGCGCGCTTGCCTTCTTTCTATGCGACCCAAAATTATGATCTTCTCTTATTCATGAGAGCGCATTGAAACTATATGTCTTGAAGTTGCACCACACGGTCAGTGGAAATTTAAATCTTGAGAAATGTAAAGTATAAATTGTAATTTAAACCGAATGTCTCGTCCTTCTTTTCGCCCTTACTATCCTACGTGGGATTGGTGCAGCTTGTCCTCTATTTCCATTCAGTCCTATCATATATCGATTCTGCACTTGCACCCTTCTCACGCATATCCTCTTTCGCCATGCCGTCCAAGTCTTTTTAGGACGCCTCTCCTCACATTAACGTCAAATTTCATACTGATCGTCTTCTTTTCATAATAATATGCCCATACCAAAAAAACCTGATGTCCCATCCATGAATGCGTAACGTCGTCTCGACAGAAACAGATAAGACGGTCTAACCAGCCGGCACACAAAACGCCCTACCAGTAATTACACAACTAAACAAATTCTGCGTAATTGTTCTTTTTTGAAGTGAAACTTCTTTAGGCGCGTGGAGAGTAAAATTTAACTCGCGACAGCTTCGTTACGGCTAGAGAGAAAAGATACAATTTAAGAAGAGCGAGAGTGAGAAAATAGACAGAGCGTTTCGCGAACCACTCGATCGTGGAGAGAGGGAAAGGACAAAGCGAGCTAGGTCGTTTCTCCTATACACAACATTCTCTATTACAAGTGAAATTTTATTTAAGAATGAAAAATTAAGAAAACCACTATATTACATATCGCACAAGAAGTCTCACTTCTTGCACGTGAATCGAGTTGCACGCGCACCTTTTTTTTATCATGCATTTTCTTCATCGTGCAAGCAATTCGCGTATATATGTGAAGTACGTAATTAACTGGAGCCTGCCTGCAGGATTTTAATGCAGTCGTATCGCTCGATATGAGCATAAAGGACGTCTCATGCTTTAGGCCACCTTGGAGGGTTTCTGATAAATCAGTATGCAGAAATACCTGAAGGAACCCCGGTTCTGGGGCTTCGATTTCCTCTCTCGCATGAGCTGCGTTGCCCCCGCACGGATCGCTCGGTAAATCTATGTACACCACTGGATCGTCGTCGGGATTGTCTTTCACGGGATCCTGCCGAAGACTTCAAAGATTTAGTGGACCTTAGGTAATACCAGGATCTGATTAAAAAATTATTGCTATGCACGAAATTTATCACGATCAGATAATGTTCATGTTGCTAAAACGATAAGTTTGGTTTATCGTACGGTCTTAAGCGGTTACCGGAGTCCGTTGACATCAACGTAAACCCCGCTAGCCAACATGAGAAATCAGGCCAACGTCAATCAGTTCAGTTCATCACCGTCCTCGCCTTCAATTCGGTTTCTTTAAGCACCTAATGTTGCGTCTTTATTAAAACTAGTGATCGCCAAGCGGTCCAAATTCGACCATAATTATTAATGAAAATTATAAGCTTAAACATTATGATGGTTCTATCATCAAAGACCTTACTTCTTTAATCACAGATTTCGCCAAGACTACGCTAAAGACAAATAATATTAAAGATAAACAATATTAATCTATTTTTAATCTGACCACAGACTTTAAACAATAACAAAAGTTTGATAATAAACAAAAGCGTAAAGAGTGCATAATTAAAAAAATATATTAACATTGTGCACACCTCTATATTCTCTAAAAGTGTGGGAAATTTCATACTTCTCTTTCCGCGCAATTGTCGTAAAAAGGGGTACCAAGTTTTTGCTTCACGTATTAATATCACGATAAATCGTAACAAAAACGCAGTTTTCAAGAGTCCGTGGACCAATCTATATGACGCCCGATATATACCTGGCTGTCTCTTTCGCTGTCATCTATCTGGTGCAAGTTGCTTCCACCAGCTCTATCCGGTAACTGATGTTCCGTGGTAATATCATTAGCAGATGAAGCTGCATTTGACGTTGTAGGATTTTGTGCCTGAAAATATGATACATCTATGTATATGACTGGAGATGATATGCTTCAAAACGGGTTCTCTACAGAGGGTTTAAAAAACAATCTAGGAAATTATGGATTTTCTAGCTTATTGTATGAAGAGAAATGGAAAAGAGAATAACAGAGAAAAAGAAGATGGCGAAAACGATTGAATGAGCAAAGCGTAAAAAAAGGTGTCAGATAAATTTAAATTGTTATAATACAGAAAATTTGAGAAAAGAACAATAAAAGTGCAAAAAAGGAAAATAGTCTTATTTTATGTTTAAAGGTTTATTTGATACTCCTCCTTGATATTTACGTTCAGATATCTACTAGCCTTACTCACTAAGCAGATATCTACTAGCTCTTGGCTGTATAAGATTACTGACCATAAAAGCCATTAAAAAAACCCCTTTACCTCATTAATCCGACTCGGTCGATCCAAATCTTGGGGGATGTTTATAAACACCACCCTTTCCTTATCTGAGCGTGTGACTTGTCGCCGTGGCATACTCGACCACCGCGCGGCGTTAGCTGCTGCCGATGCTGGGTCTACCGAAGGTGCCTCCACCACCGGTGGGTTGATGTAAGGGTAACCTTGGTAGCCCGAAGATTGGGACCTCATCTGAAATTAGATAAAGCCGGTTGAAATGTGATCATGGTCTCAGTTGTATTAGATTGCCCCAAGCGTGGATCCCTGGAGGATAAATGCCCACAGTTGGTCGGACAGTAAAAATGTCCAAACATTTAAGTGAGAGAGGCTGGTGCCATGTATGTTGAGGAATATCCAGTTTCACATACGGCTAATTGATCCAAGTTCGTGTTTTGGCTGTGTGGATCAGAATGTTTTTATAGTGTCAACATAAAATGGCTGAGTGTAGACCTAAATTGGCTGTATAGTAAAAGAATAGAACAAACCCATCTCCTTCACATGAAGACAAAAGACGAACTGATGTATTCACCCGAGAATAAACATGGACGTTCTCTAAGTATTGTATCAGCATACGGCAATCATTAATTGACATTTACTGGTGGTAGGACGTATTGTGGACCAATACGGCTAAGTAATATCGTCCAGTCTATTTCCGCCACTAAGCAGACATGTAAAAGGCCATTACATCCTTTTTTATTTTTGAGGAATCAGTGGTGGCCCGGAGGCCTTACCAGTTTCACCAGGACAGTTGAGCGAACAAAGGCTCAGCCAGTAGGGGTGGGATTTGCCAACAGCTACCCGAGCGCCTCCCAAGGAGACCTAACAACTCAAGAGTAACTGCTTCGCCTTCACATCCGTGATACGATGAAATTGAGGCTTCGATCCCATTTCTGAAGGTTTTTTTGACTGACAGGTGATATCCACGGACCCCAAATTCCAAAAACCTTAGTGCATCCCTATGGGAAGTGTGGAACGATACTATTGAGGTATTATTTCTGAAGGTATCTTAAGTTAGCGTGTGATATTCACGAGCTCCTATGACCACTTCAAATCGAATCTTACTTCACTTAACCGTACTCGGCAAACTCGGCAAAGAGTTCGACATGTAACCATGCATCGGCCCTCTGAGTTCCCCGCCTGATCTTCTCAGCGGATCGCGATTCCGATCCGGTAGTGGATTCATTCGCGAAGCAGTTGCTCTTGAGTTGTTAAATCTCCTTTGGAGGCGCTC
Organism: Bombyx mandarina; assembly: GCF_003987935.1. The sequence goes on along the minus strand of NW_021011547.1, from coordinate 738,404 downwards.
GGGCAGCTATTAGCTAATCCCACCTCTCCTGTCTGAGTCTTTGCTCGCCCACCTGTCCTGGTGAAACTGGAAAGGTCTCCGGGCCACCAGTAATCCTTCAATCATAAACACCTCAGTTCAACTATCTGGGCAGTAAATAAAAAATTCCAACCAATACCGGTCTCAGGATAAAAGTGTTGTTACAACTGCGTATTACATACCAAAACTCGACTTATGACGAAGACATTCGATTATTTAAAAAAAAAAACTCACCTCGATAAACAGCAAATGAATCGGCAAATATTTCAATATTTCATCATTACTTCACACACTATAAACATTTTGTTATCGTAATTTCGTATGCATATTTACAACAGCAAGAAAAATCTATTAAAAAACAAAAAAACAAATCCTTATCTATTTGATTTTTTTCATTTAATGCGCTTAAATTCCGGAGAATCGAAAGAGACTGATTCCGCCTTTTCATTCCGGCTACAAAATTATCGTATTTGATAAGATAAACGAATGTTGTGTGTATTTCAACGTTGCGCCACGGCGCCCGTTTTGACGTTTGTTTTTGTGGCTAGTGCTTTAAAAAGCATGCGGGTACGGCGTGCCTTTTTCTGGGCCCTTCTACGTGGTCCCCGGGCATAGGCGACGCTACTGGTACATGGGACTGGACGGTCCGCAGATTTTGGGAGCGGAGGGCGGGCTTAAGTATGGTATTTAGAGCCTTACTCAATAAACGACTCCCCTGCACTAGCGTCCAAGCGTCCGATCTCCACATAGGAGTAATGCACGCCACCTCCCTCCTCCTAGAGTCGTAAATCCTCAATGCTGAGGGTCGTGTCCTCTGTGCGATTTCAGAATCTACGTCGATCTGTCCTCGATGGCTGTACGGATTTGGTCTGACTAGCGCATGAGAGACCGGTCCTTCGGTCTCGTGCCTTCCATCTTCCCAGTCGACAACAATTTCACTGCTTTGTCGCCACTCATTTCTTGGGTTTCATCTATAGTCGCGTAGCTGCTCCCAATATTTCGTTTCCCACCGAAATAACTCGAAATTTGAGGGGGTATACACGCCGCCGGGTCATGGGACGAGCTTGGTCCTGGCGGTGGATCGCCCCTAGTCCGCCTAAGCCACGAATAGAACACTCAAATGAATCGGACCGATGCCTTTTGAAGATCGCGACAGTCGTCAGCTTTGAAACAACGCGAAGTACAAAAAAAAAACAAAATGGCTGCCATTGTAGTATGGAGGGGCCAAGAGAAAATTGGGATAGTGTTTTGTCAATAAAAATCCCCATATTTTACCCCCCTTATGTCTACAACAGGGCAGGATCGATGGAGACAGTTGGTTGACGAAATCGGACGGAGTCACGATCCTCAGCAGTGAGGAACCGATCGAAGAGAGAGAGATGTCTACAACACTGGTGCACCGACACATTGTATATGTAGTATCCTCGTCATTTTTCGCGAGATTCTTAACACTTTTTAAAAATGTAGTCCTATTTTGTACACATTTTTGGAATGCTTTAAAGCTTTCGTGGTCTAACAGTCTGCGAGCTTAAGCCGTAAAAGTAGCTTTAATTATGTTCTGTTTATAGCGTTGTTGGAGCTAATTATGATTATTATAAGCTATTCTACCAGAGTCGATAAGCGTCGAAAACCCCGCTTACCTTAAAACACGGTCGAGACCTCAAAATGTCCGTTCCAGCCTTCGGACCTCAAAAGAGATTGCACTATGAGCCTGTACGGCTAGGTACCGCGATCCTTTTTTTATTGCTTAGTTGGTGGATGAGCTCACATACCACCTGGTGTTGGAGCCCATAGACATCTACAATGTAAATGCCGCCACCCACCTCGAGATATGAGTTCTAAGGTCTTAGTATAGTTACAACAGCCGCCCCGCCCTTCCAACCGAAACGCATTACTACTTCACGGCAGAAATAGGCAGGGTGGTGGTTGGTACCTACCCGTGCGGACTCACGTAAGGTCTTACCACCAGTAAAATACTGCCTATTTTGGAGACTTCGCTTCGAAACATAAACGAAGATAAATAGTTCACAGTGATAATTTATTACAGTATTGTTTGCCTAACCTAATCTCAACACACGCTCGTGTCTAGAATTTTGATAACAGAATACTTGTTAAATTGGTTGCGACTGACGTAGAAAATTCGGTTTTTTAATGCTTAAACGGGTGGACGAGCCCACAGCCCACCTGGTGTTAAGTGGTTACTGGAGCCCATAGACATCTACAACGTAAATGCGCCACCCACCTTGAGATATAAGTTCTAAAGTCTCAGTATGGTTACAACGGCTGCCCCACCCTTCAAACTGAAACGCATTACTGCTTCACGGCAGAAATAGGCAGGGTGGTGGTACTTACCCGTGCAGACTCACAAGAGGTCCTGTCAGTAATTAGGCAAATTATAATTTTGTAGGTTTAATTTTTATTACACGATGTCATTCCTTCACCGTGGAAGTCAATCGTGAACATCTGTTAAGTACGTATTTCATTTGAAAAATTGGTACCCGCCTGCGGGATTCAAACATCCGTCCGGTGCATCGCTACATACGAATGCACCGGACGTTTTATCCTTTAGACCACGACGACTAAATGACGAACCGACACCGAACGCCACTACCTATACTCCAGGGAATCCCTTAGTCGCCTTCCCGACACCCACGGAGAGAGGTAGGGGGTGCTACTCAAGCCGTCGCAGCCACACTGATTCTGCTCTGTTTCCAGGAAATGTCCGACACGCCAAGTTTTCCTGCGAGGCGGCAGATCGCACTGTATAGACGCGTGCAGTCATGAAACGATGTGTGGAGAGGTTCGTGTACCAGAGGAGCATTTGAATGTAAGTTCTGATCGTCGATTATATATAAATAGCTCAGTGTGCTTCTTAGTGCGAGTTTTTTAACGTTTTCGATAGCGTAAAAGTTAACTGAATCTTGAATGCAATTGCAACAGCGTCCTTAGCGGCAAACGTTCCATCTTACAAATTTGAGTTAACTTTTACGCTATCGATAACGTTAAAAAACTCACACTAAGCACACAGGTCGATGGACGAGCTTAGTGATACAGACGACCCCAATCTTGTGATCAAAGGTCGAAGTCTATAATGGCTCTTCAAACTGACCACGGCTAGTTCAGTGTAATTTGTACAGGATTTATTGTCCTTATTGCCCGTTGCTTGTGGACGTCAGCAATGCCGGGGGCACAGCCAATCCGCTGCCTATAGCTGTGTGGTCTTCCAAACCTCGTTTGAAGGAAGACGTGTCATAGCGCCCGGGAAATGTCGTGAAGGGAAGTTCTCTCCAAACCCGGACGGTACGTGGCAGAAAAGATCTCTATAAACGCACTGTGGTTGAACGCAGTGGCTGGGATGGGACTATCTCAAACAATTAATTCCTCATGGTGGTGCTAGTCATTATGACTGACCCGGTAATGCTGTAGTTAGCGGCCCTGACTTTTGCGCTAAGGGCGTGGGTTCGATTCTCACATCGGGCAAACGTTTGTGTGATAATCAGGCTGGTTTGCCCTTCGTCTGGGTGTTTATTATCTTTTTATTATATTTTATTGCATAGATAGGTGGACTAGGTCATAGCCCACTTGTTGTTAAGTGGTTACCGGAGCTCACAGACATCTACGACGTAAATGCCGCCACCACGTTTACTGGTGGTGGGACCTATTGGGAGTCCGTAGGGGTAGGTACCACCACCTCGCCTATTTCCGCCGTGAAGCATGTAATGCGTTTCCGGTCGAAGGGTGGGGGTAGCTGTTGTAACTATACTTGAGACCTCAGAACTTGTATCTCGAGGTGGGTGACGCATTTACGTTGTAGATGTCTATGGGCTCCAGAAAAAGAAAAAAAGAAAAAAACCCACCTTGAGATTATGAGTTCTAGGGTCTCAAGTATAGATACAACGGCTGCCCCGCCCTTCAAACCGAAAAGCATTACTGCTTTACGGCAGAAATAGGCATTTATTATCTATATACGTTTTTTTTTAAGCCTTTACAAGTATGTTTAGCATTCTCTGGCACCTATAACACAGAGAATCCTAAATTGGGCCGGAATGATCGTGCGTGATTCGTTCCCAGTTATTTATTTAATTATTTTATTATTATTTATTTAATCTGAGATTTTAATGAATTGGGATGAAATTAAATGAAGGGAAATTAGATGGAATGAAATATAGTCACAGAGCGTGGTGTATACTTGAAAACCTTCCAGTTCGATCTCCCTTAGGGTCTACTGGTCTACGGTCCCCAACGTGAATGTCGAAAAACCGACTAAAATCCCATGTCACTAAAAAGCCGCGGTAGGCAGCGGCTTGGCTCTGCCCCTGGCATTGCTGAAGTCCATGGGCGACGGTAACCACTCACCATCAGGTGGGCCGTATGATCGTCTGCCTACAAGGGCAACAAAAACAAACCCGAGCCTCAGATAAGGCAGAACTCATCCGAAGCCCACTAATCGTTCATGCCCAAAAACGTACATTAAAAAAAACCCAATAAAGTCAAGATTTATTTCTATTACCCCATCCTCTCTTCATCAGTGGCATCGCGGGTAACTTGACGCCGCCACTAGTCGCCGCAAAATCTTTCGGATAGTTCGTATTATCGTACAAATCAAATTCGTTCTTCTCTTTCTTTGCGGTCACCGTTTCGGTTCGACCTTCGAAATCAGCCTTTCCGGCTTCTCTTAATGTGGTATTATCTCTATTCGTGTCCTGGACGTCATTGGATTCAGAGGAATCTGAGTTAACTTCTTTGATTGTCGTCATCAATTGTTTCTTGATGCTCTCATCTAGGGTGTCGCCAGACAGAGCCGGTTTTGATTTCCTAGCAGTCTTATCAGCGTACTTGGGTTTCTTCCTGTGTTTTTGCTTAAATCTTGTCTGGCGAACAGTCGCTTTGATCGGGCGCGTTGTCCCGTCATTATTTTTGATGTCTCTGCTCTGCGGCTCTATGTTCTTCTGGTCTTTTTTGGGGTTCTTCGCCCAGAAGGGCAGTTTCGATTTCGGTTTATCTTCCGACTCGCGTAGGTCTTCGAATCCGGTATATTTCAACGCGTTTCCGGTCCATTCTTTGGGCTTTGATTTGCTCGTGGGCTTCTTTTGCCTCTGTCGACCTACGTAGTCCGTTCCGCTGGTATCTTCATCGGATACACTGTGCACAGTTTGGATGTTGGCTCCGTTTTCATTCGACACGTTATTAATCAGCTTCTGGGTGGCCGTCGCAATAAAATCCGCGATCCTCTCCGCCAAGGACTCGGAAACGAATCGTCTCGCCAACTTTTTAATGTCTTCAACGTTTGCCGTTAGTAGCACATAACAATGAGCGATATTACATAGGATAAGCAAAGAGAACCCTGAAACATAAATTGGGATTAGCATCTATCTTCGCCAACCGTACCGCGCGTCGTAGCGGTAGGCAGCGGCTTGGCTCTGCTCCTGGCATTGCTGAAGTCCATGGGCGACGGTAACCACTTACCATCAGGTGGGCCGTACGCTGGTCTGCCTACAAAGGCAATAAAAAAAAAGAGCTGTTAGAATCACTCTAACTGGTAACGCCATCTGTCGTCAGATAGCAAATGCGGATATCGAGACCAGTATAGAACATTCTCGAATGCTTGCCCGCTGAGTTTCTCGCCGGGTCTTCTCAGTGGGTCGCGATTCCGATCCGGTGGTAGATTCTGCGAAGCACTGCTCTTGCTAGGGCAAGTGTCAGCAATTACTCTCTCAGGTTGAGCCCGTGAGCTCACATACCCGTCCGGGCGTAACTGGAATAGCCTTTTAAGCTTTTAGCGAATCGAAAGGGAAAAGAGAAACATATTGATTATATCCGACAAGAGACCAGGACTGCGGTTAGTTTAAGAACCATTAAAAAAAACCATATTACGCTAATCTCATGATTTATTTATTTATTTCTAATCTATTAACGTTTTTAAAAGCGTCCACGCTTTCCAAAGTTCGTCCCCTTCATGGGCTTCTCGTATCCTCACAAGGTTTCCGATGCTGCGCCAAAATAGTCATTCATACCCCTGTGCGCACCGTTTTGAATATCAATACAGCCCTTTACAATTACAATCGGTCCTTCTGTGTCATGTACTTTGGTCATAAACACAGTAAGTAGTAGTCGTCGTGGCTTAAAGGATAAGATGTCCGGTGCATTCGTATCTAACGATGCACCGGTCGAATCCCGCAGGCGGGTGCCTATTTTTCTAATGAAATACGTACTTATATTAACAAATGTTCATGAAGGATAACATCATGTGAAAGAATAACATCATGTAATAAAAATAAAACCCGCAAAATTATAATTACTGGTGGTAAGACCTCTTGTGAGTCCGCACGGTCAGGTACTAACGCCCTGCCTATTTCTGCCGTGAAGCAGTAATGAGTTTCGGCTTGAAGGGCGAGGCATCCGTTGTAACTATACTGAGACCTTAGAACTTATATCTCAAGGTGGATGGCGTATTTACGTTGTAGTAGTCTATGTCTAAAATATCTAATAAATAAATAATAAAAACATACCTGCGTTACGCAAAAAAAACATTTCGCAAACGATTTTATTTGCCCGTAAAGTTTCGACGTGAAATAATTTAACGCGCACATAAAAAAAAATTGCTTATTTCTTTTTTCAAGCACTAAATTATAATAGTGGTCCCTCAGTAGTCGAAATTCGACTATAGTCCATTGAATTTATATGTTTGTACACTATTATGGTTCTATTGACAAAGACTTAAATATACTTTTCTTATACAACGTGTTACAAAATACCCCGTAAAAAATAAACCATGTGTGGCCCTCGGGGACTGCCGCGGTAAAGCTATTGCAAAGCATTTTTTTTCAACTTATGCAATTATAATTAAACAATAATAATTTAATATTAAAACAATAATAAAATAAGACCACACTATATTTATAAATATTAACAAAAGCAAAACATTAACTGTAGCTGTAGCATAAGCTAGACCGCGCGAGAGAGAGATGGGCAGATTTTTCATGATGCGCATGCAGTGCGACGTCACGCCGCGCGTTTATTCACAAACACTACACAAGCGCAACGTGTGAATGTGTTGAACGCGAGCTACATGGTAAGCGGAGTGGGGGGTATTAGGTTTTATTTTCGTTACGGAATTTCTTGATTCGGTCGCCGCCCTCAAATCCCGCGATAAAAGCTATGCAATAGCTTCAAAGCTTTATATGATTCCATAATAATTAGATAGAGCTTAATTAAATTAGTATTATATTACTAATTAACCATAATACATCTACTGCTCGTCCAATTTAATCTCCTAATGTGGACTCCCTCACGGTAAAAGTCTCCTCCAATGAATTCCATTTTTAGCAGTGGTCGTCCAGTCTCTTCCTGCTTTGGATACAATCTCGTCCTGCCACCTGGCAGCCGGGCGCCCTTTACTTCTCACGCCCTGCGGTCATTTCCATTTTGTGGTGTTAATTATTGTCCATCGATATCCGTATCTCCCAACATGGCCAGCCCATCTCCGTTTGACACTTTGAGAGAAGTGTAGAGCATTATTTACCTTGGTTATTTTCAGATTTTTTTTTTATGTTTATAAGTTTCTATATATTTTTTTATATTAAGGTATAATCGAACAAAAGTCACTGACGTATAGTTACGCGCTGAGGTTCGCGATAAATAAAATTCTACCGAAGTACAAACTAAACCTGTATTTATCACTTAGAACACTCACTTTAATATTCTCAATTCGCTTCTTCCGCTTCGCTTCAGGGGATCCCTTTGCTGTTTCGCTTCGAGTAGTTCCGATTACTAATTGACTTCGTGCCATCTCTGCAACGCTTTTATAGTCGATACGATATTCCTAGGTTTATTGAGTACATTCTGAGCAAGTCGAGTAGCTTCGATGTGTGTTTCTGCTATCAATGACAATAGATGGCGGTGGACCTCTCGTCTTTACCTTAGTAGTACCTTCTCGATAGTACCTTCGTAATTCGTGCGGCTATTTGGCGATAGATGGCGTTACTCGTACCGGCATAACAGTATAACTGATGAACCATTTCTTCCTAGCCTTGCTATGTCTGTAATAGTACCGGCCACGACTGCCGGGCACTACCTCGCTACCAGCCCCCTCCGGATGATGAACCAGCTACAGAAGTCAGCGAGAACAATCTCGACGAACGAAGCGATGGTAAGCTTTTTATTTATTTATTTTTCATTGCTTAGGTCCATGGACGAGCTCACGGCCCACGTGCTGTTAAGTGGTTACCGGAGCCCATAGACATCTAACGCTTAAATGCCGCCACCCATCTTGAGATATTTCTTAGGTCTCATTTTTACAGTACAACGGCTGGCCTGGCCTTCGGATTAAACCGCGTTACTGCTTCACGGTAGAAATAGGCAGGGCGGTGGTAGCTACCCGTGCGGACTCACAAGAGGTTCTACCACCAATGATTACGCAAATTATAATTTTGCGAGTCTGATTTTTACTACACTTTCATGTTATCCGGTTTTCACACACCCTGTACGTGTGGTAAGTGGAGTCTTTTCTAACATCACCAGTTATCGAGGAGGATTCGGAGCCGGTCGGCGTGAAGGATACCGATTTCATGCTCTACGTCAGCGCCGTGGAGACGGAGAGATGCCGGCGGGGTCTCACGGTGGCGTACGCGTCGCACTGCCAACAGGAGTCGGCTTTGGACAGGTAGGTTGGAATATACAGGGTGTGAATTCCCCTGAAGAATTATAGGTGTTATTCCCCGAAGAATTGCATGATTGATTCGAAAATTCGTTGTGTTGGTGAATTTATGTGTAAAATTTTATAGTGTTAATTGATTCCGAAATACAGGGTGTTGATTTACTGTGAAAGGCTATTTGGTGTAAGTGACATTTATCTTTGTAATTAAAGGTCCGTTTTATTTAGTATCAGCATCAACAGTTCGATGTTTCTAATTGAAATTCAATTAAGTTCCCTTCAATAGTAATAGCTGAAGAAGTTTTTTATTTGTCAAAATATTTTTTCCAAATTTTAAACTTTAAAAGGCTCTTCTGTAAATTTGTAAAAAATGTCGTTTAAACCAATGTCTCAATAGTACAATAGACGTTCGTAATACCAAAAAATACGCACCTCCAACAAAATTAATTCAGTATGTGGGTAGATTTCATATTAATGACACTACGTAATTTGACTTTTTGGTGGGAACGCGAGGAGTGAAGTTGTGTGATTTGTTTTATTTGGTCTATTTAGTGTTTCTTCAGGTTTGAATGTGTAATAATGGTGATTTATTAACTGTTTAGTATCTGTGAAAGTGCACAAATGTGGGTAAACGTAACTAATTTCTCGGGATCCTCCAAAAAGTCCACTGAAAAAAATCTTAGTAAATGACCACCATTTTACTGAGATTATATTTCATCCCATATCATCTCATCTCATTTCATTTCACTCCATATTATCATTTTTCATAAAAATAAGAATATAAATTAAAATAAGACATGACTTAAAAGTCTTAGTTACCAGGTCATAAAATCCCTTATATATATATCTACGTTATATCGTTCGCGTTTAAAAATTGCGGGTAGATAGAATACACCCTTCGTTATGTATTATAATGTTGTTGTTTTGCTAACCCTCCCCAGGCCGGTGGCTGGTCACGCGAATTTCTGTCCGGCCGAACTGTCGACCAAATACCGCGACTTACCGTCGGTCCTTTCGACCGTCAAACACGAGATGCTGCACGCTCTGGGCTTCAGTGTGTCTCTGTTCGCGTTTTACAGGTAAGAAAAATAAAGGACGCGTTACCGGTCCGGTGGTAGAGTCTGTTGTAGCGTGCAACACTCGGTCACTCGGGCGTCATCGGATGCGATTGGAGTTGCCGAACGCGCAGGTGTCCCGTGACGTCATACTTTTACGTCTTTTATATGTTCGGAGTAAAATATCCCGCGAATGCGAAGGACAAATGACAAACCACACTGTGAAGCACTGCTCTTTCTGGGCTTAGTTATGATAGCATCGTCACCAGGTTAGAGCCCCGTGAGCTCACCTACTCACCCGGTGAATCTAGTATGACCCTCCGAAGTTACTGGTGGTAGGGACCTCTTGTGAGTACGCGCGGGTAGGCACCACCGCCCTGCCTATTTCTGCCGTAATGGACAAGTAACCGTCCAACCGTAAAAGTCCAAGATCTTCGAGGACGCATCCTCACGTTGTGAGTTCTTCATGGTCCAAGGAGCTGGACCGTTACACCGTTCTTTTACCCCTCATTTCGGGATTTAGGGGTAACGAATCACGATGTCCTTTGAGACTCGGACCTCAAATGTCAAGGTCTTTAATAGCACCACGTTTTTCAGAGACGACAACGGCGAGCCCCTGACCGAAAGAAGACCTGACACCGGGAACCCACCATTGGACGAGGAGTGAGTGTTGAGTTAAGGCTGTAGGCTGCTTAGGAGTGACAGGCCCGCGGGCTTCACGCGTCCACAGAAAAACTGGACCGCGCTAGAAATTTAACAATAGTGTTTATATTATCTTATGGAGGGTAGAAGTAACGAGCACCATCTCAGTATATTGTTACGCCGATAATAGTAACGCCATCTGTCGCCGAATAGTCGAACGAATATCGAAGGACCTAGAAGCATCTAGTACGGTCGAGAAGCACAACGCCATCTATTGACAGATAACGGAAACTACGACTAGAGATGTGTGAAATATTCTCGATAATTCTAGGGATGAGGTATCGGCTATAAAAGCGTTGTAGGGACGGCGCGCAGTCAGTGACTAACAGCGCCATAAACTAGCACACTTCACTCTGTTTAAAACTGCTATATTCACAACATTTCCATTTGCTACACTAGAGCTATTTCGCTGTGAGTCTTCCAACAATAGCTCGCTTGTTACAGGTCGACACTTATTCAACTTGTCCCCTATACAAGATGGCGCTCCTTACTTCTACCCTCCATAGTCAATATTAAAGAAATTTTCGAACTACCGTCAACTTTTTTAAAATATAAAAAAACACCTTTTTTGAAATTAGCGTTTCTCAGTCTCAGCTCGTATACAAGTATGACATTTAAAATGAAAACATTAAAACGGATAGAGGATCACATAATTCTAACTTTAATACTAGAGAAAGAAAAAGAGAGAGAGAGAGAGAGAAGGAGTATGCTTTGTAGTACACAAAACAAACAAAAAAAAAATGCGAAAAATTAATACAAAGAAGTAAAATTGACTGTCTTATCGATAACAGCGATCTCTTCCAGACAACCGTCAGGTGGACAAGAATCATTTAAAAGGGATGTTTGTTTAAAGAAATCATTACCATATATGTCTATGGATTTATTTTATGGTTGACGCATCGTGACGTCACTCGTGGCTAAACCGTCTTCAGCTTTGACCCCGTTAAAATGATCTCCATTTTACAGGCTGCAGATACACAAGTGGTCTGATAGAGTGGTCAGGAACGTGACGCGAAAGAATTGGATGATCAGAGGTGGATATATGGAGAGGACCTTCCACATGATGGTCACTCCGAGGGTGGTTAAAGAGGTAAAAGTCTATGAGAGGCTGGGTTTAGTCCGGGGCAACGCGTAGAAGGAGCTATGACCCTGGATAATCTATCTCTATATATAAAAATGAATTGCTGTTCGTTAGTCTCGGTAAAACTCGAGAACGGCTGGACCGATTTGGCTAATTTTGGTCTTGAATTATTTGTGGAAGTCCAGAGTAGGTTTAAAAGGTAGATAAATATGAAAATGCTCGGAATTAAATAAAAATAACAATTTTGTTTTTCCTTTGATGTGTCCCCGTCGGACGGATTCCTTTTGTTTGTTTTATATTTATTCTATACAAAAGTTTAGGGTCTTTTATTTATCGATTGAGGCACTACGAAGTCTGCCGGGTCAGCTAGTATTTAGATAAAGTTTCTTAATATCGATCGTCGAAAATGTTATAAATTGAAAATTTTAAAAGTCCCCATAAAATTATGGACACCCGAGCGTGGTGCGACCACGAGTTTAAGTGTTCGTCAATTATATGTTTTTTTTCAGCTGATGCTAAGCGATCACATGAGTCCATAGACGTAACTATAAAAATATCATCTATGAAATTAGACAAATACCACATGACCCACAAAAAGTCCTACATAAAATGTGTCTCAGAACTCATATTATCTCAAATTAGGCGGTGGCATCCATGTTGTTGAAGTCCACGGGCCACTAACCAATTAACGGCATGTTGGCCGTGGATTCGTAGACCTACCTAAAAATAAAATAATTAATCTTATATCATTAGTTATATTTATGTAAAAAGTTCCTTTATTTATTTTCTTATGTTTTTTTTTATTGCCCCTGTAGGCAGACGATCATACGGCCCACCTGATGGTGAGTAGTTACCGTCGCCCATGGACTTCAGCAATGCCAGGGGCAGAGCCAAGCCGCTGCCTACCTATACCTATGTACATACATATAATGTATGTTTAATAATTGTACATGTTATTTTAAATGAATTTAATGCTATTTTCTAAATGAGTAAGGAAAGAAACATATATACATATAATATGTGCTCCTCTGTCATTCGACTCAGACATATAATTGTGACCGGCAGGTGGCGCTGCGATCATATACCAGTTTCATTTAATGTACCTGACATTGACATGACAATATACTTCCGAAGACAACTTAACGACCTTCGCATTGAACTGTTGTGCTCTGTTGATTCAGGTACGCGAACACTTCAACTGCTCAGAGCTGGAGGGGGCAGAGCTGGAGGACCAGGGGGGCGACGGAACCGCCATGACCCACTGGGAGAAGAGAGTCTTTGAGGTCAGTCTCGGTAGCCTACCTTGCTAACTCCAGTCCGAATGTAGGCAGCCTCCCCCCAATATATCATAAGAAAATAATCATACTGTTTGACGGCCGTCTGGTGTAGTGGTAAGTGACATGGTCACTACACAAGGGGGTCGCGGTTTCGAATGCCGCCAAGGGAAGATATTTGTGTATGATAAATATAAAATGTCTTTTCCAGGGTTATTGATGTATATTATTATTAATATGTATGTGTATAATAAAAATCTTATATTTATTTCCGTTCCACGCTTTTTTACAATAAAATTATTTTTTCTTACACTATTTTTTAATTCAAATTTATTTTCTATTTTTTAGTTGGATTTTCTATAAAAGCGTATTTTGTTAGTATTTTTTAACTATTATTTATTTTTAATTTTTTAGTTGAATTTAAATTTTTTATATTTTTTTTTCATTTATTTTTAATATTGAGTTGTCTACGGTCCTTAATAATTATACCAAATTTCGTGTTAATCCGACGTTTTGAAGGGGGTCAAAATCATGTTCAAAGATTCCGTTACAAACATACATAAGTCTGAAGCTAATAAAAGCGTATTAAAAATCATATTTTTTTTTCGTCCTTAAAGAACGAGGCCATGACCGGCACCCACACCCAGAACTCGGTCTTCAGCAGGATAACCCTCGCGATGATGGAGGACACCGGCTGGTACAGGGCAGACTACTCCCACGCGACACCCCTGGACTGGGGGAAGGGGCTGGGCTGTAAATTCGCCATGTCCTCGTGCAAGCAGTGGATGAACCTGCAAAGGTTGAGGTATATTCATTTTAGAGCGCGCGAGACCGAAGCGAACCTGGAGGAGAGTGATGCTACTGATTGTGGGATTGCTGTGAGCGATTGCGGAACTCGAAGTGAGTGATGGGGGAATTCGCTAGCTAGTTAATATAGAATAGAAGGAATTCTATTGAAGTTATGTAAATCGCTAAACGGCCATTTACAAGATCTGATAATATATCACTTACTACAGCGATTACGGGTTTTTTTTTTGAGTAATAGCGGAATTGAAGTGGTTAATGGGGGAATTTGCGTGAGCGATTGGGGAATTCAAGTGGGTATTGGAGGAATTTGTATGAGCGATTGTGGAACCGAAAAAGGTAGTGTTTGGTGGAATTTTTGTGAGCGATTGCGGAACTCAAGTGAGTAATGGGGGAATTTGCATGAGCGATTGCGGAACCGAAGTTAGTGATAGGGGAATTGTAATCGCAAAATTTATTTGATTGCTTGTTCATTGTGGGGTAAAGAAATGTACTGATAGTAGTAGCTGAAAGTTTATTCATCGTCGTGTTTCGCACTCACTAATACGACTTAAACTGCTAGATGTGGTAACAATATTTTGTTTTTCTTTTTATTCTTTTTCAAGCAACCAAACGGACAACGAGACATTGGAGTAAGTTCTAATTAAATCTTACATTAATCAACCTACAATCCATCAGATCTGTGTGCCATACGATCACGAGTCCATGGACATCGGGACGTATAATAGTTTTTTTTTTTTAATTAGAACAATTTCGTGATTTTCTGACGTTGCCATTCGTAACAGACGCAGAAATCCGGCGCCATTTTGCGAGAGGATAAAGGGGAATCCCCTAAGGACCGAGTGCTCCCCGAGGAGGTCGGCAGTCGTCCTTTGCAACCTGGTCCGCCACGACAACCTACTGCCGAGAGCCTACCAGGTCAGTAGCCAGATGTCGACCCCCAGATGCCCGTGGACACAACCAAGCGAATACGAGTCTTGAGACGTGAGGTCGATGCGTTAATTATATTGGTTAAGACCGAACGGGAATCGAAGTTAGTCGTATGTCCTGTCATGATTACTAAGTCATTACGGGCTTTTGAAATACGTTTTATGATTTTTTACATTTGATTCTACATCAGATGTTACCTGAATTCGTGGGTTCGCGCCAAAAAAACATGAAGCATACCAAAGCCATGCCACGTCCTCATCAAGCGTTAAGTGGTCACCAGAGAGGCGTTGGAAGGTACGCACCGCCCGTCATGAGACGTTAATGTGACGATCTCACGGCTTGTCTGGTGCTAAGTGGTTACCGGAGCCCATGGACATCAGCATATCTAAGTTCTAAAGCAGGGTGGTGGTACCTATCCGCGCAGACTCACAAAACCTCCTACCACCACTAAGACTACTGATATCCTCCGCAGCATTTCGACATACTGCCCAACGTTCCACCAGGGCAGGAGGCGTACTATGGTGGCTCCGTCTCCCTCGCGGACTACTGCCCCTACCTCCAGGAGTTCACTTGGAGACACAAGAGCGTGCTGATCAGAGGAAGTCGTTGCTCCTACGAGGAGAATACTCCGAGTAAGTACAGACAGACTGTCTAAATCTAGATTTACAACAGTTTTCTATTCAAGGACGCAAAGGTCTACCCTTAAAGAGTATAGTAACCTGCTACCACCTTGGAGGCAGGTTCCAGTTGAGGAGCATAACCAGGCTCGAAACTTGACCTGGTGACCTGGAGTTCGTCCTGAACACGAAGGCTGTGTCCATAATCATGTCATGTCATGTCCATATTCATGTTTGTAGGGTAGTTAAAAAAATAATTCATTTTTTCACGCAACGATTTTAATTTACAATTTATTATTTTAGTTATCAAGTTTGTATGTTTGGCAGCCGTTGTAACTATACCTTAGAACTCTTATCTCAAGATGGGTGGTGCATTTACGTTGTAGATGTCTATGGGCTCTAGTAACCACTTAACTCATGGGCTGTGAGCTCGTCCACCCGTTTAAGCAATAAAAAAATTAAAAAAGACGTCGTTTTCCTCGACTCCACCTCGACTGAGGAGGGGTCGAGTAGAGGGCTCCCCGAGGTGACGCCCTTCGATTTTCCGCCCTCAGAGATCGATCTGAACTTCGCTCTGGAGAACTACGGACAGCACTCAAAGTGCTTCGAGCACAGCGACAAGGTCTGGGAGCAGAAGTCATGCAGACAGGTAAGGTTTTATTACGAATCGTCGAGGGGTGTGTTATGAGCTTTACTGGTGGTAGGACCTGTTGTGAGTCCGCACGGGTAGGTACCACCGCCCTGCCTATTTCTGCCGTGAAGCAGTTTGAAGGGTGGGGCAACCGTTGTAGATGTCTATGGGCTCCGGTAACCACTTAACACCAGTTGGGCCGTGATCGATTTATTGTTAATTAATAAACATTGCGACCATTAATCGAAAAACCATCCTATGGCCTAAGTTAAAACAAAAGACATATTTAAAATATATATTTAAAATTAGTTTAGGTGTCCATCGCGGACAACCAACGCGACACGTAATTCATAGATATTAAGATTTAATTTTAAATACTGAGAGAATACTGATAGTCTATTAGACGTTCAAAGTATAAAACTCGTTTTCTTAAGGTTTTCAGTAAAGCCACTTCAATTCTAAAGGTGTGGATATAGATAGTGCTTTTTTCTTTTTAAAGATCCGCGAATGGCAACACTGGGGCTCCGGTTGCTACAAATACAAATGCGACAGCGGTCGTCTGCATATCGTGGTAAGCATTTCTTGATTTCTACATCATATATAGTTAAAAAAATGAAAAAAAAAAAAACCAGCAATGCATTACAAAGTGATGACAGTCGCGAGCGAACTTGGTTGACTGCCTTCGCGATCCATTGCGGGCTGACAAAGTATCTAAACCCGTCTTCGGTACGCAGCGGAAGCGGTTCTTATATCTCCAGGTGGGTGGCATCATTTGCGTTGTAGATGTCTATGGGCTCCAGTAACCACTTAACAACCCGGTGGGCTGTGAGCTCGTCCACCCATCTAAGCAATAAATAAATAAAGTTGACGATTCAGACCAGACGACTGGTGGTAGGAACTCTTGTGAATCCGCACGGGTAGTACCAACACCCCGCCTATTTCTGCTGTGAAGCAGTTTGAAGGGTGGGGCAGCCGTTGTAACTATACTGAGATCCTAAAACTCATATCTTAACGGTGAGGCTCCAGTAACCACTTAAAACCAGGAGGACTGTGAGCTCGTCCATCCATATAAGCAATAAAAAATTAAAAAAAGATGCGTCTGTTACCACTCATACTCCTTACGTTTTTTACTAGTAACATTGGCAGTACTGGTACCACCTCCCTGCCTATTTCTGCCGCGAAGCAGTAACGCGTTCCGACTTGAAGAGTCCTCAGTGTTGCTATACGAGTTGCACTTCCACTATATTGCCACCTCTATACAATCGCTCCCCCCCCCCTTTGTTCCCAGGTGGGTAATTACACGTACACGTGCTTCCACGCCGGGCAACTGCTGCACATAAGGATCATAAAGAACGGCTGGCTCCACAGGGGGGGCGTGGTCTGTCCCCCCTGCAGGCAAGTGTGCGGCGCTGAGTTCGCTGTAAGTAATGTTTTAAAATATTTTCGAAATTCTCTTTACGTATTGTTACGCTGCTACGAGCAACGCCATCTATCGTCGAATAGCAGAAACGAATATCGAAAAACTAGTAATATCAAGAACGCTCGAAAAGTACAGCGCCATCTATTGTCAGATAGCGGAAACGCACATCGAAGCTACTCGACTTGTGAGGAATTATCTCGATAAATCTAGGGATGTCGTATCGACTATCAAAGACTAGAGAAATTTAAAGTGTTCGTTAAGTGTTCCGATTGCTAATACAGATTTAATTTGTACTTGGGTAGAATTTTTATTTGTCCCGAACCCCAGCGCGTAACAATATACATACATATAGCGCTGTGTCAACACGATGTCTGGGTTTAATTGCGGCGTTGCGACAATCGTGGCTGTTTTAATCTCTCTCGCTTAATCAATCGGCTCGAAGGATCAAACACACGTTATTTATAACGAAAATTTTCAGAGCCCAGACCGTTTAACTTCCTTAAGTATTATTCGTTTCCGATATGTCTCGAAACATGTTTTAACTACACACTAATAAAACTGTACGTTTGTATGTCATTAAAAGCTTGCAATCTGTTTATTTTGGTACACTACGGAATGAAAAGCCAATCGGTCAGGACAGACATTGTCAAAGGCGAGATTTTTTTTTATTGCCCTTATAGACAGACGAGCATACGGCCCACCTGATGGTGAGTGGTTACCGTCGCCCATGGACTTCAGCAATGCCAGGGGCAGAGCCAAGCCGCTGCCTACCGAGCCAAGCCGCTGCCTACCGATACCTAATGATTTAATAGAAAATTTCCTGTTCATAATATGTGGCCACGATACACGCGTGCCCAATATGAGGTGCACACAGATATCGCCGCCGCTTCATTACGATCAAATTTTTTTTTTCAGGCCAGAAGCGAATACTGTAAGCCGGGTGAGGAGCCTCTACCCCCGAATTTGTATCCCAACGATTTTCTAGCTTGTAGAGCGTCGGTTATCCGACCCGCCATCTTGTGGACGGCGGCCATCTTGTATTCGCTGTCATAACCATTGACAGCTAGATAGGACTTAATGAATTGCAATGGAAAGCATGCAAGATTAATATGCGCCAACGAAATGATTAATGTTTTGATTTCAGTCTTCAATAAAAGATTTGGGAAGCAGGGTTGTAATGTGTAAAAAAAATATGTTTTTTTTTGTTGTAAAATAAATTCTGTGCTCTTCATTTTTAAGACCAAACCCGATAGTGTAATTTCCAATGTGTTTTAATTCGGATCAACATGTATATATTAACTTTTAGAATTATGCGCACGCGAGATGAATACATTTTTTAATCGTCACATTAACCCTTTGAGTGTAGTGTAGGTCACCGGTGCCCTACGCGGCGCACTGAAGTAATTATGTCGATTTACTGTCACTGAGGAATATCTAGTAGACTCTGGGAAAGACGAATCCGAAGATAATGACAATGAATCGTGTTTCTAAGAGACCTATAAGACTAAAACATACATTGACAAACAATAGAAGGCAAAGTTACACAATCCAGGCGCTTTAGTAATTAGTAATAGAAATCGACATTATAACTTCAGTGCGCCGCGTAGGGCACCGGTGACCTACACGACAGTCAAGGCGTTAATGAAATGAAAAAAAAATTAAATTGACTAAAAAAATGAAGAATTCTACGAAATATTTCCTTAAAGACGTACACGTTTTATTCGCTTGTAACACTGAGATCTAAAATGGCGTTCGCATTGACAAGCTTGTCGCAAACTTTTCAATGTAAATATCGGCTATGTTATTTATTCGTAATTAATATATATATATGCATTTTTTAATATCCACCCGCGTTTCTTAAGTAATATTCATTATTCTTGAATATTGATTATTAAAATTGCTTAAATCAAACGCCTAAGGATAATTGGCTAATTATCGAAATTCTACAGAGCGTATTTTATGTGGTGCTACAGAATTGTTCGCTCAAAAGAAAAGTGTAATTAGACAAATTTGTGTACAAAATATTAGCGTTTGTTAATGAAATATTAATTACGCTTAATCTAACTAAAAGGAACTTGTTACCAATTCTTTTCGATTCGCATACGTCCGATGTTGCCAATAAAACGTTTTCCCTTCACACATTAACTTTACATATTATATCTAATCAAAAACTTTACAAGTGATCTTAAGATAATGTTAGTATTTAATTAATTTTCAATCGTTTATTATACTAGAGTAATGTGTCGTCTGTGCAATAACGCGGTGTGACTCGATTGCGATTTTCAATGACAGCTGTCAAACTGACACTTGATTAGTTAACGTCAAAATGATACGCGCTTGGTTTGATTTGAAAGGGGAGGTTCTCGAACGCGACAGAGTGATGTCACCATAGGAATTGAATGTAAATTAATATTTAAAAAAAAACCGCGTGTATAATTCGTAAATTTTTATTTGAAATAAAATAATTTTTTACATCGACTTCCGGCACTAAAAGTACACGCTTATCTTTAGAAAACGTGTCAAAAAGAGTTAACATAAAAAATTCGAAATCTATTCGATATTTCCCGCCAATAACATTCGGCCATTTTGAAAAAAAAAACCATACTAATTTATGTAGGCTATAAAAAATACATATTTCACAAACACTGCTGTCGGCAGTAATCTTTTGGCTATAGTATTTAGGTTTTTTTTTATTATTCATTTTAAATTTCGCCTACCGATCCATCACTGCTTAATTAGGAAAGTTAATTTCCTGAGAGTGTTGTCGGTTCGCGTATGAAGTTCTCGTCACGCGAATCAAACAGTGCAAGCTCTTTGTATGCAAATGTTAATACCACAGAGCCTAATAAAAACTTAGGTCTGTGAAAGTAATTCACAGAAATTGTTAGGACGCGCCGAATTAGAAACAGCTCAGCCGGTAAAAACTATTTATTTTATAATTGAAGACATGAGTGGATGAAGGGGATATGATACAATTTGTTAATTTTAGGAAAACCGGCACCAAACTTTTGTTCCTTGCACGTTTTCTTCGATCATAACTCCTTCGTCACATGCAATTTCTAAAAATAGCCTTTAAATCCGGAGTTTTAAGGTTTAATAACTAGGGAGTAACTAGGGAACTAGGAAACTAAATGTAACTAGGGAGACGCGACTGATTAGTTCGCGAAGACAGAATCATAGATGTGTTGCTCACATTACTTTGCCTTAATAAAAGAAATCGATTTGGGTGCGTGTACTTATGTACGCGCGTAAGAAGTTAAACTTTATTTTTATTAAATTTATTTCTTTTTTTTATTTAAATTTTAATCAATTTGAAAAAAAATCGATTAAACAACATCCTCAAACACGCATATTGGACATCCCTTTTCTTGACATCGTATAAATTCGGTAATTCTCGGTACGGTTCGGAAAGTTCACCTGCGGCTATATTCAGACTCGCCAAGTAACGTCGGTCGTATTGTAATGAGCGATTTAGTGGGCAACTTCATTTCTGTTAATTTTGTGTCACGGTGCGCGCGCATCGTAAAATTTCATTCTCATAAATTTTTCATAACGCGTTTCAAAAAGTATAACTTCAATAACTTCAAAAAGCGTTTAATTAAAGATCAAACCGCGCGGTTGTCTGTTTGTACTGATGCAAGCGACATTACTAATGGTGCTGATTTTAAAGTTGTGTTAATTGTTGTAACATTAATTCACTGGTTTTTAGGTTACGTCATGACTATAAGTATCTATTTAATATGGACCAAGAGATATTTTGTAAATAAAACTTGCATGCACTCTATTGATGTAAGATTTTAATCGTTAATTCAATCTTCGAGATGATGATATATTTCTCTGATGCGTACCTAAAAAACAATGGCGCTATGATCGCGTTTTTTTTTAATGTTTAAAAATTATTGTATTGGTGTTACGCAATTTTAATTTTAATCAACACGATACACTTTCTTTATATGCCATAAATTAATTTATTACTTTAAAATAAATAATAACGAAACGTATTTTTTAATTTATTTATTTAAAAAAATGTGTATTTTCTTGTATCTAGTTTATACTTAGTATGCGTGAATGATTTTATGAATGTTGAATTTGTTAAAATGATAAAAAATGTGTTTATAATATAATTAGTCATTAAATTTCAAATATTAAAAAAAAACTTATTAATTGGATTGACTTGTAAATGAAATTCTGATCAACACAAACCTTTTAGCATTTTAATTGTTTTTAGAATGATTTTGGGACGAAGTTCCTTATCGCGCGTTGTGAAAGGGGGCTAGACGGCAAAAATTCTTACGAAAAGTTGTCACGACACTTTTTAGATCCGTCATTCTGACCAATCAACGTGTAGGCGCTTATCGCGTGACATTGCTCGTATCCGATTGGTCCGCGTAATGAGTACAGTTTCTCGAGATAGCAATAGTAATTTAGTTCATAGTATTGTTTTTTCTTCTTCATAATGCCGTAATTTATTATTATAACTTAAAAAAAAATTACAATTCCTTCACTAATTAATCGAAAGGAACTTCGTTCCATCCGGGTGTCCCTTGACACCTCTGAAGTTTTTATAATGCTTAACTGTTCGGTTAATTTGGTCACTAAATCATTAAAAAATATTGAAAACAAAAACTAGGTAGGTATGCACATTTAAATTTTATTGATAATACACGATGTTCTAATCAATTCTTTTAATCACAACGAGAACAGAGAATTTAGTTACAGAATTAACCTCAATAAATAAGTGTAGTTATGTAATAGTTTTAAGTTATAATAGATTTTTGTGAATTCCAAAATGTATAAAGAACACATTGTACTGATTTTTTATTTTAATTTAATGAAATAAATGTATTTTCTGATTTTTTTAGTTTCATTAATGCTAGATTTTGTCTAATAATCAAAACTCAGCCATAATAACTGGTACATAACGATATATACCTAGTCAGGTCATAAATTCTGTCACATGTTTAATGTAAAATAATTATAAATAATTATAAATTAAAAATAAGTTTATAAAAAAAATTAATAAACTTAGTAACAGAGATCGGCCTAATTACTTCAGGGCGCCGCGTAGGGCACCGGTGACCTACACGACAGTCAAAGGGCTAATTGTATTAATTGTATTTACGCTTTTGTGTCACTTAATGTTGGAAACTGTGATCGGTAATAAAAAATATCTAATATATAAAATTCTCGTGTCACAATGTTCGTTCCCATACTCCTCCGAAACCGCTTGACCGATTCTCATGAAATTTTTTATGCATATTCAGCAAGCCTGAGAATCGGCTACTATCTATTTTTCATACCCCTAAGTGATTAGGGTTGTCCACCCCTAACATATATTTTTTTATTTGGACTTTTTTTTTGTTGTAATCAGGTATTATGTGGTTGAATGAGGTTTTGTTATTTTTATTATATATTCCCTCAACGTTCACTCATTTACCACATCCTTACACACTTACAATAAGTTAGTTTTTTTTCTACACTAGAAATTCCCTAGAAATCTTATATATGGCAAAACAATGTTTGCCGGGTCAGCTAGTATAATATAAAATTATTCAGGCACAAAATCGAATATTCAAATTATATATTATAGATATATATCTAGGGGTGAAATTAGGTTTTATCGAAATTTCCTATAATACGCGAAATTTATCTTTGTAATTAAAGGTGCTTTTTATTTGGTATTAGCATTAAAAGTTCGACGTTTTTAATTAGAACTTCAATTAAGTTTACTCCATTTGAGAATATCTGAGGTTTTTTTTTTGTTAGATATTTTTTCAATTATTTTCAACTAATATCAATTATCTTATAGTAATATGTCATATTAATATCAAATATCAATTAGGTTGACTCCAGTCAAGTAACTCAAGATTTTCGTTATGATATTTTTCCAAAAGATTAAAAATTTTCAATGACTCTCCTGTAAAGTTGCAAAAAAGTCGCTTAAATGAGACAGCCGTGTTAGTTACACTATTTATAACTCAAGAACGGCTAAACTGATTTGGCTGAAAATTGGTGAGGAGGTAGCTTAGAACCAGGAGAAGGACATAGGATACTTTTTATCACGTTCCCATTGGACGTGACATAGCAAAACGCAACTGACTCTAAACATAATATATTCTATGGTAAATTATAGTAGAATTTTGAAGTTGACCGCTTGATGTGTTTGAAACAAACCGTGTGGCGGAACAAAGTTCGCTGGGTCCACTAGTATATTATAAACGATTGTTTCGCCACTTAAAGTGGAGGGTGAGAACTATGGCGCAAATAAAAACAAAAACAAAAAGAAAAAAAAATAAACTTTATTTGATCGTAATTAATTACAAAAATAGTTTTTTCTGCACATTTTATTTTATATACATTGACAAATTCCGAATTAACACACAACCGCCTTGACAAGAAATTCAGGTAACTTATTTTTTTCTTTTTGACGTTCCATTAAAAAAAATGGCGCGAAGTTTGACAGATGTCAAATCATACTGAGGTATTATCTGTACACCGGATGTTTATGATTTCGGTAGGTCTAATAATGTCTCCCGCTGCTTGGACGAACTATTAAACAACCCAAAGTGCTTCATACCCCTATTATAAATTCATTAAAAACATAGTGATTTCAATATAAATAATTTGAAATAAAGTAATGAAGAAACAGAAATAATGATCTGGCTTAAAGGACTTTGTTTCCAAGCCAGTAAAATTTATTAAAAAAAATTATTTCGGAAGGTACATAGATATTTTTTTAATTGAACTCGACTTCTTTAAGCGAGTACCGTCGATAGATCGACTCTGTTTTAATGCGTATAAAGTACGGAGCGTCGGAATACCGACTATTGTGCACTTCGATTATAGATATTACGTATCCTGTTCGGATGTTCGGACGTTTTTAATAAGTCAATAACACTTACAAATAACCATTTAAAATTGTAATTACTGTGAATTTAGCATTGATTTTTGTAATTTTTTGTAAGGTAGTTTTTTTTTTCAAAAACCCTTTATCCATTTCTGGAAAATATGTGAAATTAAGCTCAGTACTAAAAGAGTTAATATTAAATCTCACAGAGATCTCACCGATTGAAGAATTCAAGAGTAATCACTTTACCACTACACATTTCACGACGTGAGTTTTTTGCACATACAGACCCATTTCACAATTCTATATTTAAAAAAAAAAACCAAAAAAATATTTTTTTGACAGCTTCAAATTGTTTTTAAGAACTAAGATATCGGACCAAATACTGGTCTTAACGTAAAATATTAGTAGATATACACGAATTTAAAAGCTAAAGTTTACTATTCATATATCTACCGTAAGATTTTCGTTTGTAACAACAGATTAGCCACGTATGACGTCATATACGTCACAACATGATCTCTGAAGACATGAGTGGATGAAGGGGTATGATACAATTTGTTAATTTTTGAGAAAACCGGCAACAAAGTTTTGTTACTTTTTTTTATTTTTTTTTATTGCCTAGATGGGTGGACGATTTCACAGCCCACCTGGTGTTAAGTGGTTACTGGAGCCCATAGACATCTACAACGTAAATGCGCTACCCATCTTAAGATATAAATTCTAAGGTCTCAGTATAGTTACAACGGCTGCCCCACCCTTCAAACCGAAACTCATTACTGCTTCACGGCAGAAATAGGCAGGACGGTGGTACCTACCCGTGCGGACTCACAAGAGGTCCTACCACCAGTAAAAAGGTGCACTTTGCACTTTATCTTTCGTCACATGCGATTTCTAAAAATAGCCTTTAAAGCCGAAGTTTCAAGGTCTAATATGCTCTAACATACGCCTTCATTCAACGTAAAAACTCAAAAATCTTAAGAACGGTACTTAACCCCTCATCCACTAATGTCTTCAATTATTATTAGATTTTATTGGGCGATTTAAAAAGATATATCATTGATTGATCACAAAAAATATTGATGAATTAAAAAATCCTTTATAATGATCAGTTAGATTGTCTTTATTGACAGTGTCGGGTTGTAGGTCTGCGTTATGTATTGACAATTGTCAATATATTCATATTTACGGGTGCGAATTAATCTTAGAGAGCCTGAATAAATTTACTGGGGAATTTAGGTATTTTTTTTGTTTCAATTCACACTTTTCAAATTATATTTCAAATTGAAATACAGTTCTCCAATAGCCAGGTTATATTCGCTGCTAAAGAGACCTCATCGAGAGCTCTTGAGGTCTCAAGAGAAGTCTCAAGCGAATCTTCATGATGGAACACGGTGGTATATATCAGACCTCGTCTTAAAAATATATAAAAATGTTTAATATAAAATACTTACTAAAATTATGATATGCTTAAAAATTATTGTAAAAATTACAAAGTGTGAAACAAGTGTTAATAACATTAACAGATTTTCTGACAGCGTCAATGTCACGTGTTATTGACAGTGATATTGTATTTTTAGAATTGATTGATCATCGATTTTCCCTTTCATTTCTTATGGTCTGTTATTCAAAGACAATTGTTTAATATAATTACAGATATTTTAACCGATTCAAAGCGGTTTTTGAATGTAAAAAAAAATGCTTAGTTATTCCTTAACATACATAAACTTGTGATATTCTATATGTATCAAAAAATAAAACTTGATTGACTTAAAATATGTTTTCTTTAAAACTTGGAATTGGAACTTTTTCCAATTTTGATGGAGATTTGCAAAGCGAATTTCACTTTGTACGCACAAAAGTTGATGCGAATTAACGATTTTAATTGACCAGCTCTGTCGAGAGATGTCGCCGGTACCGAAACGCATTTCGGTTCGTTTCCTGGCCGATAGATGGCGCTATTAACAACTTTTAGTCTCAAATTCCTTCAAGGCACAACGAATTTTTTAATTGCGATTTTTCCTCGTGACGTCGGCTTCCTCAACGGCATTTCTTGAAGAAGTCCAGTATCTCGGGCGGATAGTTCTGTCTTGTTGTCGATTTGGCGGCCGAACGGGCATAATCGAAAGGCGAGACGAAGCTGCAAAGGAAAATCACAGTTTACTTCCTCCCGATCTATTAACGGTTCTTTTAGGTACCTCAAGCACCGGTCATCGTTCTCGTCGAAACCGGTCGCTTGCGACGAAGGGCTCGACGAGTAAATTAACCCTCAGACACAGCCCACTGAGTTTCTCGCCGGATCTTGTCAATGGGTCGCGTTTACGATCCATTGGTAAATTTTGCGAAGCACTGCTCTAGCTAGGGCTAGCAACGTCATCCGGTTAGAACCCCGTGAGCTCATTTACTTGTTAGGATTAGGCTGAAATGGTTTCTCAAGGCTATCAGCTAAAGTAGGAAAAATAAAAAACGTACTGGCGGACCAGACTATCTCGGCTATAGCTAGCAACACGAAGACTTCGACATAATATATAAACTCCGATGATTTAAAAAAAATACTACACGTTTCATATATCTGTCTTTCAACCCACAGAAGTGCACTACTGGACATAGGGCTCCACTAAGCCTCGCCGCAACGATAAGTCTTGTGCTACCTGCATCCAGCAAACCAGCAAAACATGAGCTTATGCCCGGGCTGAAGTAGTTGCCCTAGGACCGCCACCCTAAGGGGACGCTAGGAGATTTATCCCCACAAGAGTTATATCGGAAAGAGGTCCAGTACGCACCTCCTATTGCGCAGATACGCGAGGTTCTTCCACGACTTCCTATCGACGGTTTTGAATAGCAACAGCACCAGATGGAGATCGCAGTTGATCGAGTTGACTGCTAGATGTATCGGTGTATCGCCGCCTTTGGAGTCCTGGAAACAAAAAACCAAACATCAATGCAAAGAAACTTCTAGATTTGTTTTTGTATTCGAATCGAAGCGATGACTTACGCCTTGCTGCAGATCAGCTCCGGAATGTTCTAGGAGCACGTGGGTGACGTGTATGCGCGGAGACTGTTTGCTGTGCAAGGAACAGCTGAGGTGGAGAGCAGCTTGACCTGTTCAAGGATATAAGGTGGTTAATTAAGAAGCTTGAGGGACCTCTTGTTACTCTTGATGTAGGAGTTTCTGATGAAGTTGGATTTCGTTTTAGGCTCAAATCCATTGGAAAGTGTGGTTTTTTTGAAGACTCTTTTTCTTTATTACCTATGTTAGTAGGTTCAAGGGGTTGGCCTAACTTCTAACACCTATCAAGAGCAGTGCTTAGCTGAATCTACCACCGACTCGGAATCGCGACCCACTGAGAAGATCCGGCGACAAACTCAGTGGGCTGTGTCCGTGGGTTAATTTACTCGCCGAGCCTTCGTCGCGAGCGACGGGTTCGAGAACGATGACCGATACCAAATCCCGTATCCATAGATGGCGTAACTATACTCACGGGTTTTCGGCCCTCTACTAATAGATGGCGTTACTCACCATCGCAGTTAACGTGATTGACGTTGAATAGCGGCGGCTGTTCGCGATATTCGTTTCTCGTTATCTCGCTGAGCACTAGAGCGTAGGCGTCGCCGGCGCGGGCGCAAGCCGTGACCAGAGTGTCGCCTTGTGCGTCCACCTTTAGGAAAACATAAAAATGTACATATTATTGTGGTATTAGTAAGAATTGAACGTATGGAAGGAGCGTGGAACGGATTCTTAAGATGTGAGTGAGAGAAAACGGTGAAAAAGGGAAAAGAGAATGACAGAGAAAAGGAAGATGACAAAATAAAAGTTGTCAGTTGATTTTTAATTACTATAATAAAGAAGATTTTAGTAAGGGATCGTTAGATCTGTCGTGCTGTATGGATCTGAATGTTGGGCGACGATAGTAAAGCATGAATAAGGAATGAATGCGGCAGAGACGCGAATGTTAAGATGGATTTGTGGAGTGACAATAATGGACAGGATAAGGAATGAGTATATCAGAGGAAGTGTCAAAGTAGCCCCGGTGATTGACATGTAATGCGTAGAGAGAAGATGCATGTGACTAGGAGATGTATGGAAATGGTAGTGCAAGGTAGAGGGGGAAGAAGAGGTCGACCGAAGAAGACTTGGATGGAGTGTGTGAATGACGATATAAGAGAGAGGGGAGTGAGCGTTGAGATGACGGCTGATAGAAGAGAATGGAATAGAAAAATTCGCTGTGCCGACCACACCTAGTGGGATGAGGTGGAGAAAAAGAAAAAGGAGATTTTAGAAAAGAAGAATAAAAGTTTAATTAGCAGTGGAATGGTTTTATTTTATGCGCCACGATCCTAATTCTAAACTATTAGAAAATTTCCGGTTACGAAGCTTCAATTGGACCCCGGTCATAACCGTAGACCGCTTCCATAGAATTGGACCTCACGTTTCGAGGTCAATATTATTATTTGTATATCAAAATATGTTTACGAAGTACCGGTGGCGACATCTAGTTATTACTAATGTAAACTGTATATATGTATGTATGTAATTATCTTTTATTAGTGGTTCCTGAGTAGTCGAAATACGACTATAATTAATTGAAATTATAAGTTTGAACATTATTATCGGTTCTATTATCAAATACTATAGATACTTCTTTAATTTGACCACAGACTTTAAACAATAACAAGTTTGACATTAAGCAAAGAGTATATTACATATTATGTGTTGTGTCAAATACATGGTAGTGTGTGTAATGTTTTATTTTATTGATTCAATGTAATATTTAAGCATAATCAAAAAAAAAAATTAGCATTGTGCACTTCTTCTCTATATTCTGTATAAGTGTGGGAAATTTCATACTCCTCCGTCCGCGCAATTTTCCTAAAAAGGGGTACAACAATTTTTTTCTTCACGTATTAATATATAGATTACAACTAAGTATAGTAACCGGCAAACATCGTGAGCAAATGACCTTGACTGCGCAGAACCGAATTTTAGATCACTTTGGTGGTGAGGGTGAGGCGCGACGGCAGGGGACATCGTATTGAGCGCGTTATTGGTAGATCAGTCGAACCTTGCGTCCCGCACCGCGCCCTCATTCCGCTTGCTACCAAAAGTACGCTTGCGTACAGTGAAAAGTCTATCGTTACTAATCGTTAAGTTATATTTTGTTATAATTGCTTGTTGACTTTGTTGCCATTGCTATTTGTTGAGTGTTTGTTGATTTTTTATAAAAAATACACTATGCCGCGACAAACTGGTGTAGTAATCAAAAGAAAGGGTAGAAAAATTGTGTACGACGTATATTGCTTCATTATAAAACAGAGGAAGAATGATATTATGGAAAAAGTAAAACAGACTTCGGAAGCAACAAAAACATCAGTGAGTACTGTTAGGTGCATTATTAACGAAGCTAAAGGCTCTGGCTTGCTCATCGTGCTTGGGACTCCGGGTAAGAAAAGATCAGGGAAGAAGAAAGTTACCGGAATGGATAGTTTCGTTCAATCTGTAATAAAAAGATGTAATCATAATAACTACATAACAAGCAGCGAAACTCCGTACCGTAGAAAGGCTTCGAAAATTTTAAAGAAGATATACATTTTAATGGCTCGGAATGAAGTTTACGACGAATTATGAAAGAGCTAGGCTTCAGATGGAAAAAAAAAACAGAAAATAATCGGAAGCTGGTAATTGAAAAAAGTAACATTCGATTACTACGAATCGAATATCTTCAAAAAATAATTAATTATAGACAAAAAAGAAGATCGAACCGACCGAGTCGTAAACTACACCGATGAGCCCTATGTCGACTTATCACGATGATGGCGACTCGGGTGATGAAAACAGTGATGATGATAATGGTCAAGATTATGATAACGAAAAAAAATTACAAATACCAGCTTCGCTTCAACTGAACGAAGACCTGGCAACAGCTCTAGTTTTGACTTAATAGAAGGAATATCTATTTTACCCCAAGATTAAATTATTATAATTATTAACCTATATTTTTTGTTGATGTTCTAATAAATATATAAATAAATACATATGTTGATTTTAATAATTTAATTGCATTATGACGTAGAGTAAATAAGGTTTTTGCACGTGAGTGTACCATGCGCAAACTTACCCCCACTACGTCAACAAATGCTCAAGAAGTTTGCCGGCTATTATACAAACTTATAATTTCAACTAGCTAACCCGGCAAACGTTGTTTTGCCAACAAACGTTTATAGAACGTCCTATTCCTATTCCTAGAAAACAACGTTTTGCAAACGTTGTTTTCTAGGAATATTTCTAGTGTAGAAAAAATAATAATATGGAAGTGTGTAAGGATGTGGTAAATTAGTGAAAGAGCATGTAGCGCTGTGAACGATGAGGGAATATAAAAGTAACAAAACCTCATTCAACCACATAATGTATTATTATAACAAAAAAACGTCCAAAATATTAAAAATAAATGTTAGGGGTGGACAATCCTTATCACTTAGGGGTATGAAAAATAGATAGTAGCCGATTCTCAGACCTACTGAACATGCATATAAAACTTCATAAAAATCGGTCAAACCGTTTCAGAGGAGTATTGGTAACTAACATTGTAACACGAGAATTTTATTTAAAAGATCAATTATAGTCGAATTTCAACTGCTGTTAATTAGTTTTAATTAATAGGTTATGAGCCCACTGCACACACAGATGCCCACTAGGCTGATGTACAAAAAAACATACATACCTCCGTGAATATGCAGTCCTTTCCAGCATACAGTTCAGGGTTCGACTTCAAGCTTGTTCGTATTGCCTGAACAACGCAGCGAGTCAGGAAGGGACGGTGAGAACAGCGGAGAACAGCTGACTTCAGTAAGCTAAGACCTGGGAGGCGAGATTAAAATCACATTAAAAAAAATGTGGACATGTTTCGTAAGCGCGCAGTGTGAAGGGAAATTTTTGAAGTGAAACTTCTTTAGGCGCATGAGGGTAAAATTTTTACAGAACGTCACGCAGGTATGCAACGGAAGTGACATCAAACTACTATTGAAATTAAGTACTTGTCAAATGTCAGTAGTAGTAGTTGTTGTATTTTTTCAACTGGAAAGGCAAATGTATCATACCATACAGCCTAATATTTTATAATTTTTTTGTGAAAAACGTTAATAGGAATTGAAATGAAATGAAAAGAATTTGGAACATTAATCAAATAGCATGAAATTAAATTAGACAATTCAATTGGCAAAATATTAGTCCTTTACAATTTAGGAATCTAAACATAATGTGACTGTCAACACTGAGGTTTGAGATTGACATCTGACAGACTTTTGGCGGGAACATATCTTCCTTTTTCCCTTCCTCTAAGTCTCAGAAATCTAAGGTTTTAGATTTGTATAAATATAAGCAAGACTTATAAATTAGTTCGCCAAAAAAGTTTCACTTCTGACATGTGTACTTTGTACGCACGCACTTTTTTTTTATTGTGCTACATTGCGGATTTTTTGAAGTGAAACTTCTTTAGAATCGTTGTGATTTCAAACTCCATGAAACGAAAAAATAAGTCCATAGAGACACAAACACATAAATGTATAGGGTTCAGCCGGCGAGAGAATGAGATAGAACACATTAGACGTTCTCGGTGTAGTGTTTTTTTAATACAGCGGCATCTATGAGATTTTTTAATACTAACGTCTGTATGAAACCTCTTGTAGTGAGAGTTCGCTCTTAGCGATAAGACCGCCAATTGTATGATTTTTTTTTTGGTGTACAATAAAGAATACTCTCCCCCTCTCTCTCTCTATCTCTCTCTGTCTTTTTCTCTCGCTCTCTCATGTTTTGTAAACGCGCAATTTTAAGCAATTTTTTTTATCGTGCTACCTATGTTTAGGAATGAGCCTTAATGATTAGCATCCAAAAGCCACGGTATAGCTTACCAAAGTCGTCAGCGAACAACGCAGGCTTCTGTGCCAGTACCCTCTCGCAAATGAGACCGAAGAGGGAATACTGGAGATCCTCGTCGTCACCGCTCTTCGATAAGCTCAGCAAGATATGATGCATCACACTGGAAAATTTAACGTCATATTGTGGGTAAATGAAAGAAACAATAGGAGAATATAAATTACCTATTTGGAATTAGGCAGTATTTCAAATAAAAGTCTAAGCAGATTTCTTTATAAGACACAATATTAGCTCACAAGTGACATTAGTCTATATTCGCGTAGATAACACAGTCCGGACCAAAGCGTTTACAAGTATATAACTACTTTATAAATTTATTTATTCGACATTATCATTCATAACATTATTCTTAACAAGCATGTATTGGATCATATTAAGGACACTGTACGAGAGCGATTTGCCCTAAACACGTCATTACGGATCTTCCCGATCTATTAACGGTGCTTTTAGGTACATCAAGCACCAGTCACCGTCGTCGCCGAACCCGTCGCTTGCGACGAAGGGCTCGGCGAGTGAATTAACCCATGGACACAGCCCACTGAGTTTCTCGCCGCATCTTCTCAGTGGGTCGCGTTTCCGATCCGGTGGTGGGTTCTGCGAAGCACTGCCCTTTCTAGGGGCAGTGTTCACGCTTCTATGAGACAATCGTTGTCTATTTCGATCATACTAGAACACATCTCGACGAGAATGATAATTAAGTATATACACACACAAAAAAAGCAAAATTAATAAATAAAAATATTGAACTCACCCATAACAGGTTTTCAAATTCATCTGAGTGACTTCGACGCAAATTTTCCTCCTCAGCTCGGCGTTCAATTTCAACAGATGCTCCTGCAGAATTTCCTTGCAGGACTTCCTCATGACCTCACAGCATTCCATCTTGGAGAAACCCGCCGCTATTTCCTTTTGCAGGTCCTTGAACTGCTTCATCTTCATCGAGCAAATGGATGTTGATCTCTCCCTGGTCTTGTCCGTCTCGTTGGGACATTCCTCGTAGCTCGTCAGGTCCTGGTACTTCTCGTAATCGCTGCAGTAAACCGGCGATAGTTCCGGAGAGAGCGTGTAATCTGAATTCGACGGGTAGTAAGAAGTTTGCGACTCAGATATCGGGCTAGGCACGTTCTCCGACCTTGGCGGCGTCGGGAATATATTCGATGCGGGACTCAGGTCCTTCATGTGGTCCAGATTCAGGATCGACGTTACGTCGACGCTGTCTTCGTAGTTAAGGTGATTTGCGCACGAGAACTCTTCGATTGGATTCGCTTCTGGCGTCGAAGTCGGGACTATGGCGATAGGTTCGTAAAATTGCTGGTTCGCGGGGAAGAATTCTGACAGTATATCCGATTCTTTGCTGTGGTAGTCGCCGTCGATCATGTCCTGAACGTCTTCCCAGTAGCCCTGTTCTTGTTGCGAGGTCTGAGCGATTTCCTTGACGCTGTTCAAGGCTCGGTCTACTTCAGAATAGTTGTCGGTCTGAATCGAATTGACTAAAACCTGTCCGCCGGTTAGGGTCTTCCTGTTTATCTGCTTTATCTGAAAGTCAATAAGTTTGGGAGTTTTGTTTTGTTTATTAATGACTTGCGAAGGCCGGCTACGCTCTGCTTCGATGGTGGAAAACAATTGTTTGTTAAGCCTTATACGCTGCATACGCTGATGGTGTTATGAGAGAACCTTCCCTTTTTGTAGCTTTGTTGGTGGACGAACTCACGACCCACCTGGAGTTAAGTGGTTACCGGAGCCCATAGACATCTACAACGTAAATGCCGCCACTCACCTTGAGACATGACTTTTAAGGTCTTCGTTTTTACAGTACAACGCCTTCTCCACCTTTCAAACCGAAATGCATTATTGTGCTTCACGGCAGAAATAGGCAGGGTAGTGGTACCTACCCTTGCGGACTCACAAGAGGCCCTACCACCAGTAAAGCACAGACCATTGTACCTACCAAGTTTCAACTGAACCGGATAAACACGTTGAGTACAAACAAAAACAAAAAACCTGCTAAATTCATTATTAGACTACATAAAATTATGCAGGTAAATGAATTAGCTAATCAACCTCCAATTTGACTTTAAATCGAACGAGCCTTATTGGAACGCAAAATAATTGCTACCATAAGGAAAATCGCCACGAAAACCAGGGCTTAAAGGCATTACAAGATCTCAATTGGATCGTACCACAGTTGTTTCACCCTTACATGACGAACTGATGAGTGAGTACTTCACGATAGAACTAGACAGATTTTTACGTCCTACCACAAATTCTTCTCTAAAATATCTAATAAAGATTGCCGTTGGCTGCCTTTTCCTTCACCGAATTCTTCTAAAGCAAGCCATCCACGATTTTGATGCGGTTTTCACAAGTGGAAAGATCGATAAACCAGGAAGATTTGTGTATATAGTTTGTAAGTCTTTTGGAAAGGGCTAAACTATGACGATGTCACATCAAAAGGACTGTTCTCGTACGTTAAAGGGCTAATGCTGTGGCTAGAAATATTGGGAAATGGCGTATGGCATACTCCGGAGAACTAGTTGAAGATATGAAAGGTTTGGGTGACATTCTTGACTTGTTTTTTTTTTAATGCATAAGCGGATAGACTTGCTTATGGTTCAGCTGTTGTACAGTGGTTACTGGATCCCAATGATGCCGCTCCCCAGCTTGAGACGTGGGTTCTAAATCTCAAGTAGTTCTGAGTAGACCGGCTGCCCCAAACGCAAACCAAAACGCATTACTGCTTCACGGCAGAAATAGACAGGGTGGTGGTAACTACCAGTGCGAACTCACAAGACGTTCTACCACCACGAATCATGTCATCATAGAATATATGTTGAAAATTGGGCTTTCTACATAGGATTCCAAAAGTCTTGAATTTGATATTTTTTTAAATTGATTTTATCCAACTACCTCCTGGCGATATTAAAACGCCAACGTTTTTAACAAGGTTTTTTTATCGTATAGCTTATGATAAAGCAAGCAAATATAGAGCCATATTCGCAACGTTATACAATTTTTAGTTCGTTACAAAAAGAAACTTGGTTAAAGCCTTTTCAAAGGTCAATAGTCAAAGCGTGTAATTGCATTTCGATTTATAGTAAATAAACTTTTCGCGTCCTACTCCTTTGCGTCCTTCGAAAGCTGTAACGGTGTTTTGGTTGTGCAAAAATAAAGAGACTCGTTCTTCAAGGCTTCTCATCATCAACGGTACTAACTTTAGATTCTCTTCAAGCGCGTCTATAAATATTCATGCTGAACACAGGTTTTCCCGTGCGCGCTTGGCAAAATATTTGATATTCAATTAGCGTTGCGCGACCAGCCAACGCCCGGAGCGCTTGCTATATTCATAAGGACACTCAAGTAGATTACTTCAAATAGCGTTAATATGAGTTGATTCATTCCTTGTTTACGTTGAATGATAAGAAACACTGTGCTAAATTGATTGAGCAAAGACTCATAGTCTGGTCATAGGGAGGTTCTACATAAAAACCGAAAATATTGTCAGCGTGGCCGTCTAAGCGCCCGGTATACTGTCTCCAGTGATGCTGATGTTCATATTCCGCAGACTAGTACAATTTTTTAAGTGATAACTTCTTATGAGAGGGTAAGACGCTTCGTTACGTAACGCGTTACGGGGCCAATCTACCTGGTTTTCGGTCCGAAGAGTGGGGCAACCGTATTACTGTAAAAACTGAGATCTTAGAACCCATGTCGCGGGTTGGGTGGCGACATTTACATTGTAGATATGTATGTGCTCCGGTATCAGTTAACGCCAGGTGGGCCGTGAATTCGTTCACCCATCTAAGCAATAAATAAAAACTAAAACTATATATATTCTAATCTTGGGATGGATAGCTGCATTAAAAAAATTAGATTTAAGCTCACCTGTCTGTAAAAGTCTTCGGCATCATAAGGCTTCGCCACGCGGCAATATACTTTCTCTTTCGGCGGTTTCCTAGCGAGGACCACAATCTGTTTCTTCTTTTCTCCACTTTTAACTTCGTCTTTCTCGATCTTCAAACATTTTAAACCTTCAACGACCTCTTTTGTGTCAACGAAACCGCTGTCTTCAGAGGAATGCGAGTCGACCCTTTCGCTTCTCCTGTCTTCTTCTATTGATTTGAAACAGAAGAACTCCGATTCATCGTCTTCTTCTTCTTTTCGCGTGTTCTCTTTCGCAATCTCTAGCTTCTGCAGGTTCTCCAGTATCTTCTCAACGGGATTCGGTTTGTCTTCGTTCTGTGCTTGCACATTTTTATTTTCAGTCTGCTTCTCTTTCTCGTTCTTGCATTTATCTTTTTTCTTGTCTTTAAAGAAGGACAGCGAAGATATGATACGTTTTGTCAATGACTTACGTTCTGTTTCCGACATTGTCGTTGGGCTGGCGGTCGTTAGGTCGGCGCTTACCATAATTTCCCGGTTTTCCGTGCTGATTCAGAATGAGTCGAACATTCTGGAACAAAGACAAAATAACGCTTTATAAAATCGATTGGTATCGTATGAGCAAAACGTGTGTCATTTGAGAGGTCCTTGATGAAGTTTACTTTAATGCTAGTTCAATAGATTATCTCAAGTAGCTTGCGTATAGGATGAAATGTGTGCATAGCTCTTTCCCGTAAACACAACCCAAGTTTCTCGCCGTATCTTCCCAGCGGCTCGCAATTCTGACCCGCTGGTAGATTTTACGAAGAACTGCCCTTGCTAGGAGCTAGTGATATAAATTCTCTCAGGTTGAGCCCGTGAGCTCACCATCGGTCCGCGTGATGTTGGAATAGCCCCTTAGGCTACCAATGATTGGGTACAAAAAAAAACACGAAAGTGGCCAATGTGAACTACATACAGTCTTTGGTTTATGAATTACCAGATATACCTTGAGTGCGTTTGTAAATAGCGTCTTAAAAGAACATTTATAACGCCCAAGTATTGCGAATGTTAAGAAAGTCTGTTACACTGCTGAATACAAACTCGATAACATTGAAGAAGGTGTCATGTAATAAAGTTTTATCAGCTGATTTGCAGAGTCAATGACCTCGTGCGACGCGAGCGTTAGTTTGGCTTGATTACGC
Source organism: Bombyx mandarina (assembly GCF_003987935.1). The sequence goes on along the minus strand of NW_021011547.1, from coordinate 701,379 downwards.
ATTTACGAAATACCTTGCAAACGCTATAAGCGTCATCGGTTTTTTCTATTACAGGAAAACAAGAGCATACCGCCTGATAGTTCATATTCGCAGTTGCTCAAGGACAACAGCAATGCCACTAACCACTATTGAGGACTCTTTCCATATATATTTTTTTGTTTGCCTTCCTATTTTTACTGGTGGTAGGACCTCTTGTGAGTCCACGCGGGTAGGTACCACCACCCTGTCTATCTCTGCCGTGAAGCAGTAATGCGTTTCGGTTTGAAGGGTGGGGCAGCCGTTGTACCTATACTTGAGACCTTAGAACTTATATCTCAAGGTGGGTAGCGCATTTACGTTGTAGATGTCTATGGGCTCCAGTAACCACTTAACACCAGGTGGGCTGTGAGCTCGTCCACCCATCTAAGCAATAAAATAAAAATGTTTCTTTAAAAATATTTCGATTCATTTTTCGTGGTGCTATCTATCTGTGATTCCAAACTTTCTAGTAATAGAAAGTATAGATAAGATAAGGACAAGATAATAAATATATGTTAAACAAAGATTAGTTCTATGAAATGATAAGAGGATTATAATTAATTGAAAGATCCTTGAAGTGGTGGCTTTATGGATACGGGTGTAAGTATTAAACCATGTCAAAGAGGCGTCTTATTATACTGGTGCCCGAATCGCGTTGCCAGGCAACGCTTTTATTAGCCTGTTATGCATGTATGTTTGTTTGTGTTTAGCGGAATCTTTAAACGTCATTTTCACTCAATCGATAATTTGCACACGGATCAAGGATCTGTGACGATATATAATTTCATAACTATTCAAGGGTAGGTAGCGGCTTGACTCTACCCCTGGCATTGCTGAAGTCCATGGGCGACGATAACCACTCACTATCACATGGGCCGTATGCTCGTCCGCCTAAAAGGGTCATATAAAAAGAAAACTTCGCTCTAATAGGCTCTAATATTCTAACCGGTAGCGACAGCATAAAAAAGGATGAAATTAATTGTTAGTTCGTTAGTTTGCTGTGATGCAAGCTTGTTTCTTTTTAAGTTTTTAACCCTTTCATTGCTGAGCTTATTTCTAGCATATTTTGCAATAAAATTGCTAAAGGATTTTCGAAATAGTGCCTTATAAAAAACTTTAACTTAAAAATAAACACATAAATGAATGCTTATTTCACAGCAACATAATTTTATTAACTTACTAGGAGTATGTACTCGCCTGCTTCGTTGGGCATTTAAAATTAACATTATTATTTGTGGTCATTATTATTAGGGAGTCCCAGCACTCATATAGATATTAGCCTATCCATTAAGTACATGTATTTTCTACATGGATACCAAATTTCAAGTCAATCGGATGCATGGTTCAGTAGTTATAATGGAACAACCCTAAAAACCACTGTAGATTTATGTATTAGTATATATTAAAAACGTTATATGTGCGCGCGCTAAGTCCGTACAGGTCCGATTCCTAAGACCTATCAATCAAACTGCGCAATAGTCGATATTCCGCCTTTTTTCCCTACCTATTGCCGGTAGCCTAAGAGTCTATTCCAGTTACGCCCAGACGGGTAGGTGAGCTCACGGGGCTCAAACCGGGAGTGTTGCTAACACTGGCCCTAGCTAGAGCCGTGCTTCGCAGAATCTACCGCCGGATCGGAAACGCGACCCACTGAGAAGATCTCCGAAGAAGCTTGTTCCGCGCTCTCGCTCGCACGCTCAGGCGGAACGTGACACTTTTTCGTGCGTGCAGCCGGAGTTCGATTTATAAGACGTCATGTCAGAGTCGCATACCAGCGTAATAAGCAGTGCAGTAGCTTTTGTACATTTCAATCAAAACTTCTAATTCATATCGTACGTGGCGGGAATCAATTCACGAAGACCGGTAACCGCTTAACACCAGATGGGCCGTGAACTCGTGCACCTATTAACGCAATTTCAAAAACATGATTTGCGTTCTATCTACCCGATTCATTGTTGACAATTCAAAAGACATCCTTGACATGAAGGTTATCGGCAGATAATTCTGTGCACAATAAAAGCGAGTAATAATACACAGTGTAGATAAATTCAATAATAAAAGTATGTACCTATATTAAAATTTGTTTGTTGATAGGGAGAGATATTTTTGTTAATTTTTTTGGAAGTTCATGCGCAAACCGGCTCACCTTGAGATATTAGGCCGAATATTTTCGGCCTAATATTATATGTTTCACGCACTTAATTTGATATTCAATCTAAATTTTTTTATGTAATTTTATGTTTCATGCAAACAAACATGACGGGCGTCGCGTGACGTCAGTTTTTTTTTACAAAAACATAAAATAAAGACCTGTGGAGGCACATACGAGCATTCTTATGCACGTAAGCATAGAACACATATTTAAATGCAGATCACGTTTTTCACATATCACGCGCAATTGGCCAGCGTCCAAAACAAAATCTTTACATCTATAGTTGAAAATTTTTAATGCCAATAAAGACAAAAAAAATGCGACAAAATTAGCCGCATTTAGGCAAAGCAGCCTGGGTCTTCAGCATTTTGAGGGAGAATGAGCATTGCTGATCATACGAGACTCACAGCCATCATTAGTAACTGATAGTCCATTGATTGGGTTATAACTCCGGTCCACTTTGAAAACGGAGACTGCATTTTTACGACACTTCTCAAGCCCATTGAGCCCGTTAGCTCAAGGATGTTTCAGATCAAAAAGTGTACGAATGGGCTTAGAGTTCTGGGTTATGTAATAAGTTCCTTATAATTAAAAGACATCATTGAATCAAAATAAAAATAAAAAATTCAGTACTTAATAAATTGTTAAATATTTTGTCACAGCATCTAACTTGCTAGTACGCACAGCCGATAGGCAGACAGAGAGCACAGAGAGAGATAGAGATAGACGCATAAAGAGGGCATAACGTTTTTTTGTTACGTGACGTGAAATCTATCCGCATCCCGGATTAAGAAGCTTCGTTACAAATACATTTTTAAAGTTCCAGCTGGTCATCCCAACGCTTATACTGTAATCCTGGGGAATTTCAGAATGATATAATCAATGTCGAAGCCCGGATACTTTAGCTAATGATCAGCTAGATAATGCTTGTTATCAACATATTAGTTTTCCAGAAATTAGTGGTCCCCTGGTGGCCTAAAGGATAAGACGTCCGGTGCATTCGTATGTAGCGATGCACCGGTGTTCGAGTCCCGCAGGCGGGTACCAATTTTTCTAATGAACTACGTACTCAACAAATATTCACGATTGACTTCCGCGGTGAAGGAATAACATCGTGTAATAAAAACCAAACCCGCAAAATTGTAATTTGCGTAATCACTGGTGGTAGGACGTCTTGTGAGTCCGCACGGGTAGGTACCACTACCCCGACTATTTCCGCCGTGAAACAGTAATGCGTTTCGGTTCGAAGGGTGGGGTAGCCGTTGTAACTATACTGAGACCTTAGAACTTATATCTCGAGGTGGGTGGCGCCTGAGACCTTAGCACTTATATCTCGAGGTGGGTAGCGCATTTATGTTGTAGATGTCTATGGGCTCCAGTTACCACTTAACACCAGGTGGGCTGTGAGCTCGTCCATCCATCTAAGCAATAAAAAATAAAAAAAGTCGAAATTCGAGTATAATTACATTTGAAATTATAGGTATGTACACTATTATGATTCTATTGTCAAAGACTATTATACTTATATATAATAACAGATTTCGCTAAGACCACATTAAAGACAAATAGGTATTAATAAAGACAAACAATATCCAATCTATTCTCGATCTGGTCACAGACTATAAGCAATAAGAAAAGTTTGACAATAAACAAATAGTATGCATGCGTGTGTGTAATGTTTTTTTTATTAATTTGATGTATTTTTATGCATAATTTAAGAAAAATATTAACATTCTGCACTCCTCTATATTCTCTATAAGTGTGGGAAATTTCGTACTCCTCCGTCGGCGCAATTTCCAAAGTTTTAGCTTCACGTTTTTTTTTAATTATTGGTTAGATGGGCGAACGAGCTCACAGCCCACCTGGTGTTAAGTGGTTACTGGAGCCCATAGACATCTACAACGTAAATGCGTCACCCACCTTGAGATATAAGTTCTAAGATCTCAGTATAGTTACAACGGCTGCCCTACCCTTCAGACCGAAACGCATTACTGCTTCACGGCAGAAATAGGCGGGGCGGTGGTACCTACCCGCGCGGACTCACAAGAGGTCCTACCACCAGTAAAAATTTAAAGATATATAAATAGAATGATACAAAGTCTTGAGGTGTTAGCGATTACGGTCGTCTTTCGAGCATTGGTCCGACGTTAGCTACATACGCATTAGTTGGGCCACGTCCTTACGGATCCATCAGNCACCTGGTGTTAAGTGGTTACTGGAGCCCATAGACATCTACAACGTAAATGCGTCACCCACCTTGAGATATAAGTTCTAAGATCTCAGTATAGTTACAACGGCTGCCCTACCCTTCAGACCGAAACGCATTACTGCTTCACGGCAGAAATAGGCGGGGCGGTGGTACCTACCCGCGCGGACTCACAAGAGGTCCTACCACCAGTAAAAATTTAAAGATATATAAATAGAATGATACAAAGTCTTGAGGTGTTAGCGATTACGGTCGTCTTTCGAGCATTGGTCCGACGTTAGCTACATACGCATTAGTTGGGCCACGTCCTTACGGATCCATCAGATCCAATAACCTTTGCATTAGATGCCTTCAGCTCTAACACTAGGAGCAGGCTTAGGGACCTCGGTAACCGTACTCGTCGAACTCGACAAAGAGTTCGCCGTGCAACCTAACCCATGAATCAGCTCGCTGAGTTTCTCGCCGGATCTTCTCAGCGGGTCGCGATTCCGATCCGGTAGTAGATTCATTCGCGAAGCAGCTACTCTTGAGCTGTTAGGTCTCCTTCGGAGGCGCTCGGGTAGCTGTTAGCGAATCCCACCTCTCCTGGCTGAGCCTTTGCTCGCCCACATGTCCTGGTGAAACTGGAAAGGCCTCCGGGCCACCAGTAATCTTTCAATCATAAAAAAAAAAACGCATTAGTTGATCGAGGGGTAACAATACAAACAAACAAAAAATACTACAAATTTCCAGGAAAACTTTTTGCTGGGAGGAATGCGTAATAATACACATACATAATAATATGTTTGAATTAGCTGTTAACCGCGTATCCGTCCGCGCGGTTAAAAGAGAAGTGAAACGTATAAAAATTATATTATGCTTATTGTATTCATTATATTGTAGAAAATTATAATTTGCGTAATTATTGGTGGTAGAATCTANAGGCTTAGGGACCTCGGTAACCGTACTCGTCGAACTCGACAAAGAGTTCGCCGTGCAACCTAACCCATGAATCAGCTCGCTGAGTTTCTCGCCGGATCTTCTCAGCGGGTCGCGATTCCGATCCGGTAGTAGATTCATTCGCGAAGCAGCTACTCTTGAGCTGTTAGGTCTCCTTCGGAGGCGCTCGGGTAGCTGTTAGCGAATCCCACCTCTCCTGGCTGAGCCTTTGCTCGCCCACATGTCCTGGTGAAACTGGAAAGGCCTCCGGGCCACCAGTAATCTTTCAATCATAAAAAAAAAAACGCATTAGTTGATCGAGGGGTAACAATACAAACAAACAAAAAATACTACAAATTTCCAGGAAAACTTTTTGCTGGGAGGAATGCGTAATAATACACATACATAATAATATGTTTGAATTAGCTGTTAACCGCGTATCCGTCCGCGCGGTTAAAAGAGAAGTGAAACGTATAAAAATTATATTATGCTTATTGTATTCATTATATTGTAGAAAATTATAATTTGCGTAATTATTGGTGGTAGAATCTATTGTGAGCCCGCACGGGTAGGTACCACCGCCCTGCCTATTTCTGCCGTGAAGCAGAAAAGTGTTTCGGTTTGAAGGGTGGGGTAGCCGTTGTAACTAAAACATGAGACCTTAGAACTTATATCTCAAGGTGAGTGGCGCATTTACGTTGTAGATGTCTATGGGCTCCAGTAACCACTTAACACCAGGTGGGCTGTGAGTTCGTCCACATATCTAAGCAATAAAAAAAAAATAAAAAAAAAATACGTGGTAGTGTGTGTAATGTTTTTTATTATTGATTTAACGTATTTTTTATGTATAATTATAAAAAAATATTAGCGTTCTGCACTCCTTCTCTATATTCTCTATACGTGTGGGAAATTTCATACTCCTCCGTCCGCGCAATTTTCATAAAAAGGGGGTACAAAGTTTTTGCTTCACGTATTAATATATAGATAATAATGTCTATCGGACGGACGAGTTGGCTTTTGTTTTATACTATACTAGCGACCCGCCCTCGCTTCGAAGCTAGTCTAAAAAAAAGCTAGCCTAAGCTACTCCTTATATCATCAGCTACCTATCAGTGAAAGTCCAGTCAAAATCGGTCCAGCCGTTCCAGAGATTAGCTGGAACAAACAGACAGACAGGCACAGACAAAAATTGTAAAACATGTTATTTTTGTGTAAATCCCGTATATATATATTCATATGCTTGTATTAAAAAGCGGTTATTTCAATATTACGTACAGACACTCTAATTTTATTTATATGTATAGATAGAATGAAAAAAAAATTAGGGCGCAGTTACCAATTTTTTTGTTTGTAGCCCCTTTTTTCTGGTACCGACAACGACCGACATCCGAACACCACCCACCTTGCCTGTTTCTCCACCTGCCGCACCCTTCGAATCTGCACGCACGAATTCTTCCGAGGGTTCACACTTGCGCGTTATATTTGCAATGTAATTCGCCGTGATGTATCACGTGTAGAGTATCGTCAGAGAATAATATTATCTACCACGTTTGTTTTAAGACGTATTTTTGAATGTTACTGAACGGTGAAAGGCGCGTATGGCCAGTCGTGATTACGCTATTACATTTAACTAGAGGTCCCGCAGTAGTCGAAATTCGACTATAATTAATTGAAATTATAAGTTTGTACACTACTATGATTCTATTGTCAAAGGCTTATTATAGTTACTTCTATAATCACAGATTTTGCCAAGACTACACTTTAGACAAATTATATTAACTAGAGGTCCCGCAGTAGTCGAAATTCGACTATAATTAATTGAAATTATAAGTTTGTACACTACTATGATTCTATTGTCAAAGACTTATTATAGTTACTTCTATAATCACAGATTTTGCCAAGACTACACTTTAGACAAATTATATTAACTAGAGGTCCCGCAGTAGTCGAAATTCGACTATAATTAATTGAAATTATAAGTTTGTACACTACTATGATTCTATTGTCAAAGGCTTATTATAGTTACTTCTATAATCACAGATTTTGCCAAGACTACACTTTAGACAAATTATATTAACTAGAGGTCCCGCAGTAGTCGAAATTCGACTATAATTAATTGGAATTGTAAGTTTGTACACTATTATGATTGTATTTTATACTTCTATAATCACAAATTTCGCCAAGACTACACAATGAAAAATAATAATAAAGACAAACAATATTGAATCTATTCTCAATTTGACAACATACGTCAAGAACAAAAGTTTGACAATAAATAGTAGGTATGCATGCGTGTGTGCGTCAAATACATGGCATGTAGTGTGTGTAATGTTTTCTTTATTGATTTAATGTATCTTTTATGCATTATTTAAAAAAAATATTAGCATTATGCACTTCTTCTCTATATTCTCTATAAGTGTGGAAAATTTCATACTCCTCCGTCCGCGCAATTTTCGTAAAAAGGGATACAAAGTTTCTGCTTCACGTACATATTAATATATAGAAGATAAAGGCAAACAATATTCAATCTATTGTCAACTTATCCACAGACTTTAACAATAAACAAAATCGTATATATGCGTGTGTGTGTGTCAAATATAATACATGTTAGTGTGTGTAATGTTTTCTTTATTGGTTTACTTACTGTATTTTTTAAGCATTATTTAAAAAAATATATTTGCATTCTACACTCCTTCTCTATATTCTGTATAAGTGTGGAAAATTTCATACTCCTCCGTCTGCGCAATTTTCGTAAAAAAGAGTAAAAAGTTTTTGCTTCACGTCTTAATAAATATAGATACTGATAGGGTTGTCAAAGTTTAAAAATTCAAATCGAGAAGGTGAAAGGCTAGGTATTTGGTTTAAGCGATATTTTTGAAAATTTACAGTAGAGACATTTGAAGTTATACTCTAATCTACATCTGTATATATAAATATAAATGAATCCCTGTTCTTTAGTCTTGCTAAAACTCGAGAACGGCTGAACCGATTTGACTAATTTTTGTCTTGAATTATTTGTGGCAGTCCAGAGAAGGTTTAAAAGGTAGATAAATATGAAAATGCTCGGAATTAAATAGACAAAATATATTTTTTTCCTTAGATGTGTCCCCCGTCGGACGGATTGCTTTTGTTTGTTTTAGGTTTATTTTATACAAAAGTTTAGGTTTTTTATTTATCGATTGAGGCACTACGAAGTCTGCCGGGTCAGCTAGTCAACAATAAAATGCACCTTTAATTACAAAGATAAATGTCATGAATTAAGCGAAATATCCCCTTAGATATATTATAATGATATCAAATAATCCACACAATAAAAGACTTAACTGCGTTTTCCGTAATATCAATACAACATTTAAAGCATATTTAAATTAATATTTTACACAATATTATTATTATATTAAGTACAATTGAATTATTTATCTTTCATTAAACGAAATAGTGAGTGAATCTGTCTGAGAAAAAACTTTCTAAAACTAAAGAGCTTTTTCTTTGCAAATACATTTATATGCATTTCACATGCACTCTCACAAGGATTAATGAATGAATGAATGAATGAATGATTTATTTTATTTCAGACAACAGTAAGTCCATATGTGTAACTAGTATCATTGAAACATACTCAAAATTAACAAAACCAATCAAATAAAAAAGATACATTTATTAAAAATAATTATTAAGAGTCAAAGAGTCAAATGAAGAAACATTTCCTGTCACTTTAATCGTATTTAAGTTATTGTTTTATGTATCTTTATTTATATGTATTTTTCATTTAATATTAGATATTTTTTTTAATGCTTAGTTTAAAAATCATGCTTTAATAGCTCTTATATTGTACACTATTCCCCTCTTATACATCGTATTTCTCTCTGATAATGGTTTGCTGGAAGAAAACTCATGAATGAGTTAAGCTCGCCTTTGTACATAGTATTTAGACATTCTTTAAATCTGTTTTTATTGTATTTTCTTTTTGTGTACAATAAGTATAANACACTATATAAAAATAGATTGCCGCTGATGGCGGTGTCTACGACACAAGCCACCAGTGGTTAGGACTCCAGAGTGAGAAACCTCCTCACAATGCGTGCAGTATCAAGGATAACTGCTTTCTGTATTAGGCCCTTAACCCAGCTGGATAACGAAAGTTTCTTAAGATGTTGATCGAAACTTTTCGCTATCAAGCCGTGTACCGACACAACTATTGGAACAATGATGGTTGAATCAACATGCCACATGGCGGTAGTCTCGTGGGCCAGGTCTAAATATTTTATTAATTTGTCCTTTTCTGCCTTCACGAAGTTCTCGTCATGAGAATAATAATAATAATAATATTATTATTATTATTATTTAGTCCGCAAGCGAACCATGGTGCAATGGTTCAACCAACAGTCATAACGGTCTGTTAATGCCTTCGGGATGCTGTTAGGGCTGACCCGGACCCGGCGAATCGGGGACGTGCACCTTTTCCGCATGGTCGTAAAGAAACAGTCGTCTCGCGCCCCGATAAATAATAATAAACCCCTTCAAATACTTTTATAGGGAATTTTTACTTAAGCAACAAAGCAGGGATTTTGTAGATTATGCCACATATTTAAATTTAGGTATTATTAGATATATTTTTTATATAAATATTAGTTTATATTATGATAGTTTTAGTAGTTTAGTTTATTATTTTATAGATTAGATTAGTTTATAGATTAAAATTTTACTGGTGGTAGAACGCACGGGTAGGTACCACCGCCCCGCCTATTTCTGCCGTGAAGCAATAATGCGTTTCGGTTTGAAGGCTGGGGCAGCCGTTGTAACTATACTGAGATCTTAGAACTTATATCTCAAGGTGTGTGGCGCATTTACGCTGTAAATGTCTATGGGCTCCAGTAACCACTTAACACCAGGTGGGCTGTGAGCTCGTCCACGCATCAAAGCAATAAAAAAAAAAAAAAAATTACAGGCAGCGGCAGAATAACAGCGATAGTTTCAGCTATCACAAAGCTGAGCCGCGGCCTTTTTATCTCCACTGTCAGTATAATTAATATATTGTAATATTGTTTAGATAGAATTAGAAATTTATGTCATATTAATTGAAAAGTTATTTGTATTGTGGAGTAAATAAATGTAATTATTATTATTATTATTTATATTTATGAGATTTAATTTTATTAAGTAACGTATCGTGCGTTGTTATGGGACACTACTGCTTCTGCCCCATCGTGCGCTTCAGCTTGAAGGATGGGATCGGATAGGACAATGATAATTCGAATCATGTCCCAAGCTTTTTCTTCCCTACCTATACTAGTAACCACGGGGCTTAAACCGGGAGTGTTTCTAACACTGGCCCTAGCAAAAGCAGTGCTTCGCAGAATCTACCACCGGATCGGAAACGCGACCCACTGAGAAGATCCGACGAGAAACTCAGTGGGCTGTGTCCGTGGGTTAATTTACTCGTCGAGCCCTTCGTCGCAAGTAACGGGTTTGACGAGGTCGGTGACCGGTGCTTGAGGTACTGGATCGGGAGGATCCGTAATGACATGTTTAGGGCAAACCCCAAGCTAATCGCTTTTCGATATCCATAAGTTTACTGTAATAACATATTGATGAGACATTGACATAGGCAATACACAAAACAGATGTCTTGAAAATTATATATTTCACTACCATAACGGTATCTTGTGGTTAGATTGAGACGAGAGGGAAACACTACTTTCGACTACTTGACCGCAAACATAACTGAAAGCTGTCATGCGAGAAGGAACCATGAATTTTTTGTACTCGAATTTTTGGACACGCAACGCACCCTATTACGCCGCCCCTTACAAGAGATATGAAGTCAAAATTAAAATTCAAATAATATCACTACTGACAGATAACTAAACAAAAACATTCTTGCTTCATTAAAAAAACGAACATTCGGAACAGAAAATTTTCACGTCACTTAATCCAATCCCTCAATCAATTCGTATCTACCGTTATTCTCCTAATATTCTTCTAATATTAATATAATAATACGTGAAGCAAAAACTTTGGGACGCCTTTTTACGGAAATTGCGCGGACGGATGAGTATGAAATTCCCCACACTTATAGAGAATATAGAGAAGGAGAGCACAATGTTAATGTTAAATCAATAAAAAAAAAATTACACACACTACCATGTATTTGACACACACACGTATGTATACTACTTGTTTATTGTCAAACTTTTCTTATTGCTTATAGTGATCAAATTGAGAATACATTAAATATGGATTGTCTTTATTAATCTGTGATTATAGTAGTCTAATAGTCCTTGACAATAGAACCATAATGGTGTACAAACTTGTAATTTCAATTAATTGTAGTCGAATTTCGACTACCACCACTATTAATAAATAAATAAAAACAAAATGTGTGCAATTCACACGTGGTAGAAGTGAAACCTTCCAAAATTAAAATACAATTATCCTAAACGTCTTAAGTATATGTAAAATTTTGTCATTAGTAAATAATTGTAAGGTAGCGCCCTCTGTGAATTGATATTTTAATTTCACGTATAATCCTAAATTAAAATTCACTACAAGAGCTTTCATACACACGTTAGTATTAAAAAATCTCACAGATGGCGCTGTATTAAATAGTATGTATATTTCTGTCTCATTCTTTGCTGGCTTCATCCTACACATTTTTGTATTTGTGTCTCTTACCTGTCGTTTTTTCCGTTGCATCCGGTTTGAAATCACAACGATTCTAAAGAAGTTTTCACTTCGAAAACATCGACCGCACTACCGGATGATTCGTTCTCGCATAACCTCATCCGTTCGTGTGTTACGTAATAGTTTAATATAACGAGATGCGAAACGCAGTGGTTAAGGTGAGCGTCTTTTCTTTGGCATCTGAGCAAATTGCAAATTCTTAGTTGAACTAGTGGTCCCGCAGTAGTCGAAATTCCACTATAATTAATTGAAATTGTAAGTTTGTACACTATATGATTCTATTTTCGAAGACTATTATACTTCTATAATCACAAATTTCACCAAGACTACACTATAGTAAAATATAAATTAATAAAGACAAACAATATTTAATCTATTCTCAATTTGACAACTGACGTCAAGAACAAAAGTTTGACAATAAATAAATAGTATGCATACGTGTGTGCGTCAAATACATGGTAGTATGTGTAATGTTTTTTTTATCGATTTAATGTATTATTTAAGCATAATTTTAAAAAATATTAACATTCTGCACTCCTTCTCTATATTCTCTATAAGTGTGGGAAATTTTATACTACTGCGTCCGCGCAATTTTCGTAAAAAGGGATACAAAGTTTTTCCTTCACGTATTAATATTATATAGATTCGCATTTATTTTCGATTCAAATGACAGCCGACACAAATGTCTGCTGCTAATGAAAGACGAATCGGTAATAGACAATAGCTATTTTTAAAAACTGGAAGGGACGTTTTTTTTTTATTGCTGAGATGGGTGGACGAGCTCACAGCCCACCTGGTGTTAAGTGGTTACTGGAGCCCATAGACATCTACAACGTAAATGCGCCACCCACTTTGAGATATAAGTTCTAAGGTCTCAGTATAGTTACAACGGCTGCCCCACCCTTCAAACCGAAACGCATTACTGCTTCACGGCAGAAATAGGCGGGGTGGTGGTACTTACCCGTGCGGACTCGCAAGAGGTCCTACCACCAGTAATAATTCTGCGAAGCACTGCTCTTGCTAGGGCTAGTGTTAGTAAATTCTCTAAGGTTGAGTTCATGACCTCACCTACCGGTCCGGTGAATCTATTATAACCCCTCCAAGTTAGGGAGGTTGTACTGGTTCGGTATTAATTGCCAAGGGCCGTATTAATAAACTAGCTATACACTTTGACCTCTATTAAAACCGATAGACGTGTGTGTGTGTGTAATAGTTTAGTGGCCTGCAAGTACCTTTATTAATTAGTTTGTAAACAACAAATAATCATCCTTAGGACTTTGCGTTAATGGCCATTTTAATCTTAATATGTCTATTTCGATGCCTACGTATTGTTTAATATTAATTAGCGTGTTGTCTGTGTAAATATTAAACTGTAAATAATTGTGTTTTAATTTCATTTTTCGCTCAAGACGGTAGGTGAGAACCCTAAAATCACTCAATCGTAAAATGTTTAATAGAAAATTTTAACAAAATTAGAAAGGATAAAGAAAAAAACATGTGTGCAATTCACATGTGGTAGAAGCGAAACCATCAAAAATTTTGGCTTCGAGATAATTAGACGAATGTAAAATTTCGGGAAGAAGATAATTGTAGGTTTTAGTAATGATCATAGTGTTAGAAAGTTTGATAATTATTTTACATTTGATTCGTATATATTACATAGATTTATTCAGAATGTATCAGGTGCGAAGCAGAGCACAAAGAGAACCACGAATATAAGGAACACTGTATAATGCTTCCTGTTTCGTTTTCTCCCACGTTAAATCTTATGAATTTACTAGCTGACCCGGCAAACATTGTTTTGCCATATATAAGATTTCTAGGGAATTTCTAGTGTAGAAAAAAAAACTAACTTATTGTAAGTGTGTAAGGTTGTGGTAAATGAGTGGAAGAGGTATGTAATGCTGTGAACGATGAGGGATGAATATATAATAAAAATAACAAAACCTCATTCAACCACATAATACCTCATTATAACAAAAAAAAAAGTCCAAATAAAAAAAATATGTTAGGGGTGGACAACCCTAATCACTTAGGGGTATGAAAAATAGATAGTAGCCGATTCTCAGGCTTACTGAATATGTATAAAAAATTTCATGAGAATCGGTCAAGCGGTTTCGGAGGAGTATGGGAACGAACATTGTGACACGAGAATTTTATATATTAGATGTGCCTGTTTCTTTTTCGTTTCATCGACTTTCAAATCCCAACGATGCAAAAGTAGTTTTCTTTTTTTTTTTACTAAACCCTTAACATCAGGCGGGCCGTGAGCTCGTCCATCCATCAAAGCAACAAAAAAAATCGATTCACCTAAAAAATACTGAGGTAACAACACACAAAAAAATACTGTCTAATTGAGAGTCATCTATTTTTGAAGTCAGCTTAAAAATTATCAATCCGCATACTTCTTGGTATATTGTCAAAGAAATGCTTACAATTTTTAGTCACATAGAAAATTATAGCCGATGGACATTCTCAACGTGACTAACTTTGAGGTCATAAGGTCGAAATCTCAATTGCATTCTGTTATCGCCACAATTCAAACAATATCATGTGGTCGTACGGATTGACGCAGAGAGGGGGGGGG